>CAJDSM010070220.1:11294-23500 GCA_903981925.1 Ostrea lurida
TTATATGTTGTTACGGTACTGCTTAAAGTGTTTCACAATATGATTAAAATTGACAAAAGAACGGATAATCATAACAAAGTGAAGGTCTAGGACACAGGCACTTGACGTTTTAAATATATTTGATATAAAATATCTTCCCGTAAACATATATGTTTACGGGAAGATTTTTTTCTAATCAAATATAATTTATTTAAAACGTCAAGTGCCTGTGATCTAGGACTATATATCACTTTTATAGCGTAAATCAGTGTTTACGAGTTGTTTATGTTCAACACTTAGTACTTGTGTGTACTATTTGGTTCGGCACTGTACCATCCTTTTTCTCTTTTCATTATTGCAATAATTGATTATTATCATTTTACATAAAATCTTCATTTACCTCTCTCTTTTATCACGAAGAGAGCGAAATTAATATAAGCCTTTTGGCTTGTTTCTCAATCTTTTATAATACATTTCTTTCTCATTGTTTACGAATACCGTGTGTGAAACAAACGAACAATAATACTGCGAAGTAATCAACGACATCGACATACAGTCTGTATCTTATAGCGTATTTTTAAATGTGTATACTTTAGGATACGCACCATAAGAAATTGGAGCTTCTTTAATTAATGGTAAATTTATTTATTGCCATTGTCATTTTATAGACATCGTAAGGGATACATCGATTCGTCTCTAAATTGTATACAAGACCATATATACATGTATATATATATAGAACTACGTTTAACAAGAAAAAAAAACCCGGAAATCTAAATACATATATTTCGCACTTTAATATAATTTAACAAAACAAAATGCAGTCAATATGCATGATTAATATTTAGAAATTCAGTTTGGACTCTCGGAGGAACAACAAGAGTTTACAAACAGAAAGGAGGATGATCCGGAATAACAAAATAAACATCGTCTTATACTTAAAAAATAATAGTTCTAGAAGAATGCAACATGAAAGAAATATCCATAAAATATACATGATATTTGTGTTGTAAATCATGAAGCCCTGTAAAGTGCAATCAAGTCAAAACTTTAATATATATTCAGGGATTGTCCGTATGGTTTGCAGTTTATTAAATGTATATAGGGTATCTAATTTAGGACAACTTTATATAAGGAAGTCCTGATTGCGTTTGGATTTTAGTTCATTAAAAAGAACTTTTTCACCTCAAATTTGAATTTTTATTATCTATACATGGAAGCTGGGAGGGCATTCCAGTCCATTATAAAAGAAAGTGGAAATCTCTACCCTTTTTAAAAAAAGATTAGTTACCTGACCTTGTATTATGTGATGAATGCACTGAACTGGAGAGGTATGCAAAAGTAAATTTACAATGTGTAAATTTTACAATTGTAATTTACATGCTATGCAAATGCCACATAAACGCATAGTAAATTTACTACATAACAACTCTATGATATTATAATTTTGAACCCCCTTTATCACAAGTGACAAAATTTCTTTCCTCTTCTTTAATCTTTTAACCCAGCTGATCACTAAAACTTTTATTTCACAATTTCTGTCCGACACATACTGTTTATTCGGTCTCTACTGGCACTTTTCTCTCGCAAACCATAATTAATTTGTGCCCAATAAAATGCATTTGCTACAAATGTAGTTGTTATAGATCATCATGAATTCTTCCGAAAATGTGTGCAAATAGCAAATTAATATGGTCTCTTTTTTTTTTCACGTGAACGCATAGCAAATTTGCTTTACATAGGGAGTAATTACACATCATGCAAATTTACTCCGAAGTAATGTGGCACATGACAGGCTTTATTTGAAGTTCTAAACCAAAATTTGGCTTCTATCAGAATATTAATTCTGGTGAAAGAAAGACGATGGACTATTAAAGTTAAATCTGTACTTTTAAAACACCATATTTTGTAACAGTCTAGCTGCAAAATGTAGCTCTCGGAAAAAATGTTACATAATTTTTTCCGGAGACCCCAATTTGTCATAAAATTGTCATTTTAAACGCATATTAGTCTAAAAATACTCAGATTAGATATTCATCACTGATTAGATAGTTTTTAAATATGTAACCAGAATCTTTGCCTTTACATAACAAATAATTAAACTCTCCGTAATGAGCTTGTCATAACGAATACAACCTTATTTTTGACGGAACTTATTAAAACATTACAATACAATTCGTGAATCGTACCGGTCCCTTAATAGTGATTAGCTATTGAAAAAAAAAAGAGAGAGAAAAGACAAAATGTACAAGCTACTAAAAAGAATCCCGGAATATAATATACAATTATGCTGTTTTGAGGCCAATTACGATGATTTTAAACACCGAAAAGAATATTGTACTTCTCATGTCTCTAAATCATCGTATTGACCGATAAAGCAGCAATAATGTTCTTATATATATGATGTTTTAAAGACCTTTTTAAAAAACCTTCAGATTGTTCTTTGCTTTAATTGTAAGGAGGTGGAATCATCGATCGCGGCAGTGGCTAGATCCATATAATAGAAGCAATAAATCTAATATTCACCGGAGGGTCACGTGATGGAATATGAGATATTGACTTCTACTTTTTGGATCTGAGCCAATCAGAGACTAGTAGTATTCAATCATATAATAAAAGGACTTATTAGTTTTTTCCATTCTTATTCATCGTGTCAATAGGAATAGTCACAGCAAACTTGGACCCCGATTCCACCAGGTATATCGCCCAACTCTTAAATCTGTTCCGTAACAGATTTGTTGAGATTGATCACTTTCGTTACCTCTTCGTCAATTCATTCATCAACTTTAATGTTACATGTATTTTCTTTTCTCACATCTTTATATGTCTATATCTATATATTTATGGAGCGCCAAATAACATTAAAATCAAATAATTAAGACTATCTTTAATTTAATTATAGCTGCAGAACTTGTAGCTCTCTGAAAAAAAAAGAGGCCCATGGCCACATCCGCTCACCTGAGTGACCCTTGCCTCGCACCGATATCAGGAAGCTTTAAGTAAATGTTGTCTTTGTCTGAGAGATTTTTAATTATATATTCAAATGAAAAACTTTATCCCCTATTGGCCCCATCTACCCCCGGGGGTCATTGTTTGAACAAACTAATCTCCACTATATTCAGGAAGCTTCCATATAAATCTCCAGCTTCCTGGCCTGTGTTCTTGAGAAGAAGATTTTAAAGATTTTCCCTATATAATCATATGCCAAAACTTTGACCCCGATTGGGCCCCATTCGTACCCCCGGGTATGATTTGAACAAAACCTTAAATCTCCTCTTATATCTGGCAAGCTTCCATAAATAATCTCAGCTTTCCTGTCTATTGTTCTTTGAGAAGAAGATTTTAAAGATTTTTCCTATATAATTATATGAAAACTTTGATCCCCCAATTGTGCCCCATCGTACCCCGGGGTCATTGATTTGAACAAACTTGAATCTCCACTATATTCAGGAAGCTTCCATATTAAATCTCAGCTTTCCTGGCCCGTGGTTCTGAGAAGGAGATTTTGAAAGATTTTCCCTATAGAATCAATGTAAAACTTTTTATCCCCTATTGTGGCCCCATCTAACCTCCGGGGTCATGATTTGAACAAAAACTTGAAATTCCTCTAGATCAG
Source organism: Ostrea lurida (assembly GCA_903981925.1). NCBI lineage: Eukaryota > Metazoa > Mollusca > Bivalvia > Ostreida > Ostreidae > Ostrea > Ostrea lurida. Next base: position 14,890 of record CAJDSM010070220.1, read on the forward strand.
GAAGCTTCATATAATTCAGCTTTCCTGGGCCCAGTGTTCTTTTAGAAGAAGATTTAAATGACACCACCCTATTTTTGCATTTTCGTATTATCTCCCCTTAAGGGGCCTGGTCCTTCATTTTGAACAAACTTTGAAGCCCCTTACCCAAGGATGATGTTGTACCAAGTTTGTTTGAATTGGGCCACCCAGCGTTTCTTAAAGAATTTCGAAAATGTGAAAAATTAACGGACAGACGGACAGACAACAGAACAGAGACGGACAGACGACGACAAAAAGCGATCGAATTACTCACTTGAACTTTCGGTTCAGGGAGCTAAAATTTGGACAGAAATCATCTGATCTGTCCCAATATTTTTTCAAGAAGCACAGTTTCTGCAGCTAATTCAATTATTCGCTTTCCTTCAATTGAATATGAACATTATTCAATTCTAATTAAAACTAATCTTCAATATTAAAATTATATGAATTATTTTATTTTGATGCTCCATAATATATATTCATTCCAAAAACTTTTATACCGTGTTATTGATAAGAATTGTTCTATCATACATGTAACAGCAATCAGAGATTGCAACCTCCGGGCCAAGTTATACATCAAAGTTTCCTGATCCAACATCCAGATCGCCACCAAAATTTATTGGGACTTCTTCTTTTTTTTCCCATCAAAAAAAGGGGCTGTCACGAATATTGCATTATTATAAATTTAACCCCTCTTCCTATATTGAAATACACTTTTGTGTATTTTAAGGCAGTCTAATAGAAAACCATCCAAAACCCTCTACAGCAAGTTCTTCAAATTGTTCTTTTTACCTGAACACATGTATAAGTATGCTTATTGTATTTCACAATCAAAATTATATTTTGATCACATGTTGGATCGCGCGCCCCCTATATTTCTATCATGCCACAGTCATGCTACTCAGACGAGTCAGAGATAAATTATAGCAATTTCAAAGCTCCATATTTTTTAAATAAAACCGCGAATATAATAAATGTTTTTCGCCTCATAAAATGATAGTTTATTGATGATGCTTACCATTTTAAACGAAAAAATATCAAAAATGTCTAAAAACAAGAAAGACAACTCTTCAACAGTTTTGTCAAAATTCTAAAAATAGATTTTTAAGCATTTTAGAAATAGCACAATTCCTATCCACGCTTAAAATTTAAATTCATTATAAAAGTGAAAGTATATATAATAAGCTTACTTTATATAAAGGAATCTTCGCCAAGCACAAACAATGATTTACAGCTTTTCAAAAAATGCAAACGAATTTTGCCATAAAAATGAGCCAATCAGAGTTTCATATTACCCGCTTATAATTCAAAAAAGTCACATAGTTATGTAATATAACAAAGAGTATTTCAAGTCCCGAATAGTAATTTCAAACTAATTAATACAATGCAGAAGGTAGTATTAGCCAAATAAACAAAAAATATTGTGGTTCCTTTTACCAACCAGCCTTACATACCCCCCCCCCCCCCCCCCATTCCTTAAACCTTTGTAAGTTATTCTCCCCAAATTTTACATTTTTGTTTGCCCAACGCATTGGACATTGTGGTTGATTATTTGAATTCATTTTTCTACTATAGTGGTATCCTCAAATTACATGATGCATGCAGAGCCCTGTAGAGTTTCCAGTTCCTTCCAAGTCAGATATCAAGAAAGTTAGAATACACTCAGCTTCCGTGTGTATTTGTTCAAAAGAGTAGATCAATTTCATAAAACATGTATATCACACTTACATATGTTATGTAAAGAAAAGTAGAATTTAACAAGATGCATCACTGTCAAACTTATTGATGAATTACCATCTAAGAAACAAAAATCCTACCATACCTACCAACACAATTTTTTTTTATTGCCTTAGGCTTAGCACCTGTAAGACTTAAAAACATAATATTGAAACATTATTTTTAGATTAAGAAGATTATGCAAGGAAACAATTTAATTTATAAAATTGTTGTGAACAAAAATAAAACGCCTGCAGGAATTTGAACTCATAAAATTACAGATTTCAAAACATATACTGAAGAATTTCCTAAATAAAAACCATTAATTTTATCATACATAATTTTTGAGAAGCAATCACTCGCGAAATAAAAAATATTCTTAAAACGAAATCACAATTATGAAATGTTTCCTTCTACCTTATATGTACATACATAGTAGATTGCAGATATTTTATTATCATTGTGCATCTGCTCACTAATTCCATTGTTATGTGAATCCACAGCCTCTGTATCTCTGTTCCCACTAAAGTCTTGATGACATCCTCAAAGTCATTATGCAAAATGTGCAAACACCCCTCGAATCTTGGCTTGAATTACCAATATATGTTAAAAAAATAAGCGCAAGTTCATTGCTTATCATTTTCCACTTCGTATGGATTCAAACCCTTTTTCTGCGTTTCCCCAGCTTGAAAGATAGGAAAAGTAATCCTTTACTTTTAGATGAAAAACAAGGTATTTTTTTTGCGGTTCTTTAATGCCATAACCATGGCATTCAGTTTTGTATCTCCCTCCTTGTTTCGTATGTGTCGTCCTAATACCACATGTTGAAGAAGTTGGTATTCCTCTCTGAACTGCTGATGCAATGCCGGACACAGACAAGATGAATGAAGGAACTTTTCTACGACTTTGCTTTTCAACAGGGCAAACAGCAGGAGCCAAAATCTGAATTTAATAATATGTAAATTATGCACATAATATACATTACACACCACAAAATTTTAACTGTTACAACAAAATACCATAATGAAAATTTCAATTCATTACAGTATCTATTCATGCCATGAGAAATATTTGAAAAATATTGATATATAAAAAATTTGTATATTAAGTTTAAACTGGGCAAAAGCGAAGTAAAAAAATTAAAGGATCAGGATCAAAACTCTGAAATGCAAAGACTAGCAGAAGCTGAGCAACATGGACCCCTAAAATAAAAAACCAGAGGTAGGATCAGATCTAAATCATCACAATAACATCATATTATATACAAAATGTATGTATAAAGTACAAGTGATTTTGCTAACATAGTGCTACATTATAGCTAAGCACATTTTCTAATTATATATTAGATAGCACATATATCCAGCCCAAAGTAACCCAAGTCGAAACAGCTCTTACATAACGATGCTAAAATCACCTGCATTTACCTGAATTTGAAATTGGAGCTGAACGAAGAATAATCACACATCAAAAATTAAAACATTTATGGCCTAAAACAAGGTTACACCAGTTATTTTTTTGCTGCTTTATTTCATCTTTACCATAAAATTTTATAGTAATTTAACAACATGTGTTGTAAAAATACCCCGTATCAAGAAGAAATTTGTACCAAGGAAAACTTGTAGCCATCAAATTATCTTGGTAAGGTTTGCTGGAGAATACTTTTGTCATAAAATATATAGATAAATGAGTTCTGGAGGAAATTTTTTTCTCCTGTCCATACTGATATTTTTCTTCATAACTCAGATTCTAATATCCATATAAAATGGACAAGCCAAAAAAAAAAAAAAAAATTATTGAGTTTATCTGTACCTGCTGAAAAAAAAAAGGCGTCGGTTTTCGAATTTATTATTATTTTTTTTTTTTGCTTATAATATGTTTGTGGCTGGTTTGTGTTTATATTTGTTAATTATTGTATGTTTACAGTTTAAACAAGCCTGTCAACTGCTTGGATGTATTTTCTGTGCCAAAAAAATGGTACAAAAATTAGTATAGGATCTGGAAGAGACAACCATTTTTTGAAAATCACAAAGTTTCCTAAAAAAGTGCTAGGTAGGGTCTGAAAAAATAGGGTCGTTTCGGATGGACAGATAAACACACATACATGGTATTTTTTTCTGGCCCAAATTTACTCCTGGACAACTTATACCTGGGTTAAGTAAGTTAATTTTTATTCGAAGTTTCATACTTACATATTTACATAACCATTAACATTTTCCAGAGGAATTTGTAACTTTTCTGGGTACAAGTTTTACAAATTCCAAAATTACCAACAATTTTGATGTTGGAAATTTACCAACAGCTAGACTCTGTGTAATTGTGACTTATAGTAGGAATGGACCAAAGACTAATTCTGAAGGTAGAAGGTAGCATTGTGTTGAAACATCGTCTTTTTTGGTAAAATCTTTCTGTAACTTTGAATTTACTTAGTCTGCATAGTAGATCGCCACTTTGGACTTGAACAGGTGTCCACCCTTATCACCTTTCCAGATCAAGAAAATAAGGGAAAAAAAGCAGAAATTGGGCAGAACTGCTTATTCATAACCAAGTTCACACTCTCCTCTTGTTAGATCAGAATCATAGAAGTATCTTTATTTTATCATGAAATAATAGAAGTAGATAAATTTTACTCATAGTACATGGAATTATTTACTGGAATTACTCTACTCATTGGTTGTAGTGTACAAATGCATTATGAATTTTTTGTGACAACTAATTTAATGATTTTGGATTCTTTCCACAGATCGGATTGATGTAAAAGTATGAGGAATAAATTCATAAGATATTAGCCTACTAGCCTACCTAGCTAAATTTACATTTAAAACTTACCGATCCCACTGGAACTTTCGTCGACAAACTTCAGCCATATTTCCTGACCTTTTTTTTTAAAACAGTCAGGTGTGACTTTCAACTATCCATTAACGGATGGCACACATACACAAGATAGACGTTTCAATACCGTCATAGCGAGTCCCGATCGCCGATTGAAAACCGCAATTAGTCGACCGAGATCAAGAGTTCAACACACCAGTTTCGCTCATGCATAAGATACGCCTCCGTTAATTAACAATCATTCAATAACTTACAGTTATCTGTCAATCTTGGAATTTGAAGAAGTCTTTAGTGCATTCCAACAAACGGAAACATCATTGTTTTTATCTTGCAATTTCCCACTTTCGGTCCAATTGCCGTCCATCATGTTGTTACAAGACGCTACTGAATCCGGATCCCGAATGATAAATCGGATACATTTTTAACTTATGTACATAATCTCCAAGAAACAACACACAGCGGCCAAAAATTCCATTTACACAATAAAGTCACTTTAGTATCCTTGTTAAATATATATATATATTAAAAAAAGAAGCGTGGAATGGATTTACATAATGGTTTGGTGTCAAGGATAGCCATTCACTTTATAACACAGTTTGAAATGCTTTTTGTAAACTTGATTCAACAACAAGAAAAATTTTTCATACTTTAGTTAAATCAAAAAAATATATTCTGTTCAATAAAACTAGGTAGAACAAACTCAAACAATGCAAAAAAGAAAAGAAAAATGTTTTAGCCTACATATATCCAAAATTGCATCCATTAAATATAGCATGCATGTATATACATAAAATGATTTTTTTCTACCTTTTGGGGTGGAATAAAAGCTAAAAAAGTGTTCCACATCATGAAAGTATATATATTCAAAAATAATATTGCTTTGTGTTATTGTAGTTAGGTTGAATTATCACCATCCATACAAAAATGATTCACATGTTTTCTCGTAGACTCCACTTAATATAAGAGAGGAGTCACTTACATAATAATGCAAAATTACACCTTGTGTATTTCAATATAGAGAGGGGTCAATTACATAATAATGCAAAATATTTCGTGACCAAGCCCCTGTGATCAAAAAATATCTGTGCCACAATTTTTCGGCAAAGCGATCTACCATTTGTGTTTTGCAGTAGATTTAGGTATTACAATAAAGTCATCTGGATACAGGATCGCCATCAAAATTACGTTCTTCTTGGGACAAAGATTTCATCTGTGTACAATTTCATACGTTTGCAGATAAAAAGTAAAATGAACAGGAGCACAATCAGAGATGATTATACATCCACCATTAGTTCAATAATATTAAAGTCCTCGGATCAGGGCTTAGACCAAATTACATCTGTGTACTAATTTTTCAATAGTGATCTGACATTATCTTCCTCTTAGCCAAGATAACTGTGTTAGCAATTTGAAAACGGTCTAACCATTAGTTATTGCATGCAAAAGCAATCCACCAAAAACGCCGCCGATTTATAAAACTCCTTAGTTAGAGGCAATAAATAAAATGATGAATTAATAAATCAAATAAAGTAATTAAATAAATAAAGTAGTATAACGTATCGATTTTATAACCTCTTTGCGGAAGTAAAATAATTTCTCATTTCTCATCGTACTTCTAACATAACCACAAAAAGAGCTGGCCGCGGCCGACACATATTGCGTCTTAGTAAAATATTACGTCTGCACTCGTGATTTGATGGGAGTAAGAGCTGGACCACGTCCATTATACCGAAATCAGGCTGTAACTCAGGGTGATATTTAATATAAGCGCCGCACGAAAAATTATGGGCGAGAAAGCTCTGGCTTTAATGCGTCGAAAATCCTTGATTCTAGCCATTCCTTTCGCATCTTTTCCTCGTTGACACATATCTTTTTAAATCTCTTTTCTAACCTGAATCGGTATAAGAAATTTATTTCAGAATACATGTAAACGAACATGGGAAACAAAAATACACTTTGAAAAAGCTACATATTTACCGGTTCACAATTATCTAACTTTTATTCTTTGTAAAGAAACAAATATATATGAAGTCGTGATTAAATGAGTTTCAACATCTTAAAAATACAACACGGAAAAGTAGATCTTACCCGTCACCACCGGTGTGGCATTCATTCATCAGCCAAAAAATGTATACAAAACAAGATAATTTTATTAGCCACTAAAATTTTGGAATATCTATTCCAAAGAAACATACAGAAACGACCAAATATATATATTACTCTGCCCCCTTTCGTGTTAATTATAGGCCAGATTGAGGAATTGATTCTACAATGTATAAACGCAATCAACATGAAGATAGCACAACTGAGCAAATCATTTGATTTTGAATGTCAAAAAAATTGGCAGAAAACATAATGATTTGAAAACCAAAACATACGGACTCCTAGTACAATTTATTGCCAAATAATTTTAGCGCAAAATATTTCTAATTTTCATTTTGATCAACCTTATTATTATTATTTTTTTTCATTTGGGTAATTTTTTTTTGGGGGGGGGCAAATTTGCATGAGGCATTTGCCTTCATTGACTTAATATGTTTTACCGGTATAGCTTAAAGTTGTTCACAATATGATTTAAAATTGACAAAAGAAACGGGTTATCATAACAAAGTGAAGGTCTAGGACACAGGCACTATTATATTGATATAAAATATCTTCCGTAAACATATATGTTTACGGAAGATTTTTTTCTAATCAAAATATAATTTATTTAAAAACGTCAAGTTGCCTTGTATCTAGGACATTATACACTTTTATAGCCGTAAAATCAGTGTTTACGAAGTTGTTTACGGTTCAACACTTAGTACTTGTGTGTTACTATTTGCGTTTCGCACTGTACCATCCTTTTTCTCTTTCATAATTGCAATAATTGATTATTAGCATTTACATAAAATCTTCATTTGTACCTCTCTCTTTTATTCCACGAAGAGAGCAAATTAATATTAAAGCCTTTTGGCTTGTTTCTCAACTTTCTTTTAATTAAAATTTCCTTCTCATTGTTACGAAACCGTGTTTGAAACACGAACCAATATACTGCGAAAGTAATCAACGACATCGACATACAGTCTGTTATCTATAGCGTATTTTTTAAATGTGTATACTTGTAGGATACGCACCATTAAGAAAATTGGAGCTGTCTTTAATTAATTGTATAAATTTATTTATTGCCATTGTCTTTTATAGACATCGTAAGGATAGCATCGATTCGTTCTTCCTAAATGTATACAAGACCATATATACATGTATATATATATAGAACTACGTTTAACAAGAAAAAAAAACCCGGAAATCTAAATACATATATTTCGCACTTAATATAATTAACAAAACAAAATGCAGTCAATATGCATGATTAATATTTAGAAATTCAGTTTGGACTCTCGGGAGACAACAAGGTTACAAACAGAAAGGAAGATGATCCGGAATAACAAAATAAACATCGTCTTATACTTAAAAAAATAATAGTTCTAGAAGAATGCAACATGAAAAAAATACTCCATAAAATATACATGATATTTGTGTTGTAAATCATAAAGCCCTGTAAAGTGCAATCAAGTCAAACTTTAATATATATTCAGGATTGTCCCGTATGTTTGCAATTTATTAAAGTATAATTAGGGTATCTAATTTAGACAACTTATATAAGGAAGTCCTGATTCGTTTGGATTTTAGTTCATTAAAAAGAACTTTTTCACCTCAAAGTTGAATTTTTATTATCTATACATGGAAGCTGGGAAGGCATTCCAGTCCATATAAAAGAAAGTGAAATCTCTACCCTTTTTAAAAAAAGATTAGTTACCTGACCTTGTATATGTGATATAATTGTTTCGAAGAGTTTCTGATTGTAAATATTATTTGCATAATTTAGTCTTAATTGCGTACTCTCAATACATAGGAAAAAAAAAAAAAACAAAAAAAACCCTTGTGCCTAGTAGGTAATTAAGAAATAAAACCGGACTTCTTTTATTTTTGCTATTTGAATTTTGTTTTTAAGATTTTTGGTTTAATCCTTTCATACCAACAACATGATGCATAATCGAAGTTGGCA
>CAJDSM010070252.1:1716-14129 GCA_903981925.1 Ostrea lurida
ACGGCCCTTACCCTGTAAGCTTGCACACGGCGATCTCTCTTCTTCACAAATCGGACCAAGGCCTGAATACAAAACAAAAAGTTCCTATTTAATTTGTAATTCAGATTCCTTACAAGTCATATGAAACCTATTTTCGCTATTTCAAAAGATAAGAATATCATGAATCCATCAGTCTTGCCATTATCTTTATCACTTTAATTTCTCTGTTCATTAATATTGTTCATAATGGTTACAATAGAAAAAAACCACTACCAGTATATGCACAGAAACAAATTCACCACAAAAAGTATAGAAGAAACATAAGAACCTCCTTTTAATATCTATTCACTTTAAAAAATATCCATTTTTTAAATATCATACACATAGCAGTGACAAAATGAGGTTTATAACCAGAACATCGCGATCTGTCCTACCCTGACTTCCTCATTCCGTTCTTTGCGAGCCGCGTCTCGTAGCTTTTTATTCTCAGCCTCCATGATTCTGCGGACCCTGCGATCGGGTGCTTCCCGAGTATCATACTTCTCGGCCCAGACGTAAGACTTCGCTGTGAAATAGTTTTCCCAATAATCATAAAATGGCTTTACCTCCTGCAATAAATCAGAATCAGTACCATTACTAGGCTAATTCAAGAGCTGTCAATCTCCCTGATGATTAAAATATACAGTTACATACATAGTCATGACATAACAAGACAAGTAGAACTTTATACCAATGTCATATATAACAATAGAATCTGTCAATAGCACTGCCATAAGCCTAGTGTCAGTATATAACCAATACGAGATAGTTTATAGTGGCTACTGTATCAGCGTGTACGTATTATCATAGTAACAGAGATTAAATTAATGTGCACACTGGTAAATCCGTGTCAGATGTATAACAATAGAATGTCAACTGTATTGTACGCTGTCGTATTATAACAACAGCAAAGATCCAAGTGCACTGTAACCTACGTCATTATAAAAATAACCCATTTATGTATGTCTAAAGTAGTTAGTGTATATCGAGTTTCGATAATAACAACCACGCAATGTTAAGTGCACTTGTACGTGGTCGTAACTGGAGACTGTCACTTTTCCCAAATCCTGAATTTATCTCTTGGCTGTTCTCTTCGGTCTTCTATAAACTCCGTAGTCCTCCTCAGCCAGCAATTCAAAACAGCGAACCCGTATCAACAAGCATAGAATCACCATGTTTCATAATGAATAACACAAATACAATAATCTGTTATTCTACCTTATGCATGGTACGTGTGCTACACAATCAATCATCCTGTAAACCGTTATCAGCTCAAGAATTAATTATACAGTAAACTTAAGTTCACCAATGCAGGTATAATTTGTGCTTCGCTTCAAGAATGATCAGAAAAAGATGTAGGCCTGAAACAATTGATATAAGACTCAGATCTAATGTCAAATTTGTGCTACCAACACAAATGATTTTGTACAACACCTCAACCAAATCGTAGATTCAGACATAAAATAACGCTGTGTTAAACACACCTCATATCTATACTATCGGAATGTTCGCGATAATACATCACTGTAAAACGACGATGATCGCCAAATCTAATATTAACAATTCCACTGCACTCGCTTTGTCCACACCTAACACGTTATTAATGAGGTGAATGTTGCTAATAAGATTTGATTTATCAATTAATGGCACAATGGATTGATGTATGATTTAGTTATCAATTTAACGTCATGTGTGTTACGTAATGTTATGCATAATGCACATGTTGTTAAATGTTATTGAGTTATCAATTTAATTCAAAGTCGTTAATAGCTATTGTTATCATTTACTGTAATAGATCGATCATGTATTGGTATGAGTTCGGATTAATGAATGTGTTACAATGTACTTGTGAGAGAGAGACAAAGATGTTATGTTGGTCTCATCATTAATGGTATCAACCTGATGTCATACCGTAAGTTATCGATTAAAGTGGTGAATCATGAGGTCCGTTATCTGTGCGCTTATAGATTAAAGTGTAGGGAAGTCCTAAAGTGTTCATTGTTTACCATTAATGGATGTTACCCTTTTGTTTATGTCAATTACACTCGTGAGAGTGTCGTTATGTCTATCGTTATACAATTAACTGAATGTCGTTATGTTTTGTTTATGCCATCTGTAAGAGCGCCTGAAAGACTTGTTATGTTTGTTATCAGGTCTTTGAACGCGGGTTTGGTTAACACCACACTATCCTCTAATATGATACCAAAGAAAGGTCTCACAGTTTTTGTAATGAGTTATGAGGCAGTAAGTAAGGACAGTGGAGGAGTAGGGAGCCTGTAATGAGGCGTTCACTGAGGCAGTGGAGACAGCCACTACGTATTCTCTCGCTAATCTCCTCACAGCATAACCCAGTAGGAAGCACCTGTAACTAGAGGTCGTTTTTTATGAGGACAGTGAAGAGAGACGAGCGATCACCTCTACACTCATTGATCATCCAAACATAGGCATCGAATGGTATACAGGTGAGGTATGGAGAGCCCGTAACTATAAGTCGAGTATTTATGAGGCCACGAGGGAGCAAGCTGATTAGCACACCCCTTGTCAATCTCAAAAGACAACAGCCAGGGCTAGTAACAGTGAGTGGGAGCCGATAATGAGGCAATCTGGTGGAAGACGACTAACGAATCACACTCGAGCATATCGTCTGGCATAGTTAACCCAGCGTAACAGGATGAGTTGAAGTAACTGGAAAACGTCCAACACTGTCGACCTCCATTTAATAACCCGTGGCCCCATCCTGTCAATTACAGTCTCTGTTACACTTCTGGTACAAGCAATTGAATTATCAATAATCGAAAATATGACAGTGGCTCTCCCTTAAAGTGTTACACCTTTAAACGCCTGACTGCCCTCCTGAAACCCCCCCCCCCTCCAACCATTCATCCTCCTAATACTGTTGGAAGATACACTAACCTAATTACAACCTTCGTCTGCCCCCAAAATAAAAAGAATAGTTTAACTCTATAGCTAAGACACCTATCACTTCCTTGTCCTCCTCTAAATGATTAATTCTGCGATATCTACATAAAAACAATGCTAAAGAGGGGAAATATTCTGCATTGGCTTTTATTTTCCGCTATATTCGCACGTCATGATTAATACGAAAATATGACTATACTTATCTATGTCGAAGTTAATAAGCAAGATATGTAAATAAGACTTGTCGTAATGTAATTGAGAACACCTATTGTCTGTACATTCAGTATCATAACACAATCCTATCTGCCTCAAGATGATAGTGATTTCAATATTTATCTTTGGAGTATTATACTAAGTATATTGCTACATATCACTTGTAATAATGATTGGATGGCACCGCAGAAGCTCCGCGAGGGACACGAATGAGAGTACCAGGCAGGAGTACTAAATCGGGCTACCTTCTCTAAATTACAACTCAAAATATAGAGGTGAGTACATCTCAACATCTACTTATTAATGAATCCGAACAAAATAATTAAACCGAGCACAAGGGGCTGCTTCAAGAGATTCGGGGGGTAGGATAGCTCAAATCGCTTTGCTATCCGCGAATTTTAGTTTGTGACATCATCATTGAAATTATTAAACAACTATCGGCGGAATATTAGCCAAAATTTATAACGAGCAACAAGCCACTGACCTCAGAGGCATGCTAGCTCGCCCGCCTCCGGCAAAACATCGCTCCCTGTGGCCGCCGATGAGATCTAAACTATTAAACCGTGATTCAACAGAGCTAACTCTACGTCACTGAATACTGCAATGTGAGTTTTAATCTAACAAGACCTAGGGAACAACTTCACCGCAACACTGCAAACATGCCAACAAGAAGAATTTATCTGCACTATGTGACAGTTGTGCTTCGATTAAAGCGCCATAATAATGCGACTATATTCCTGTGGGCACTCAGCACCACGTATTAGACTAGACGAGCTAGCATTCTGTCGAGTCTCCATAAATGTGGCAAACACACTTGTTATGAGTATTGTCATTCTTCCGACAGTGAAATTGTGCTGTGAAAGATTTATTATCTCCGATATAGATATGAGCGAGAGTTATTAAAGCCAATGATCTTCGGTTGTGGTCACGGGAGGGGGTGGGGTGGTGGACAAGAAAAGAGGGGGTTTGAGATAAGTAAAAGACACCAAGAGCTTTCGTACAACTGATCTTACCTTATCCGCCTAAATTACATACTGTCCTTTCAACGTGGTCTTCTGTCTGCCTTGTTCCTTGTCTTGGTCTTGTCCTGCGGTCTTGATGGCTGTCTCTGGTATGTGTCGTATCTGGGTCTCAGTTGTCGTCTTGGTATGTGTCCTGTATGTCTGGTCTCTAGTTGTCTTGGTCTGCCTGTCTCTTGTTGTCTGTTTGGTAATGTGTCTGTCTGTCCTTGGGTCTCTAGTTGTCCTGGTCTGCTGTCTTGGTAGTGTCTGTCTCGTCTGGGTATCGCTAGTTTTCCTGGTGCTGCTCTTGATGTTGGCTACCTGAGTTCGTAGATGACTAGAGGTCGTATTATGTATGATGTTTCATGATCTGAGTCTAGAGTGTTTGACTGATCTTTTGTATGGTGCTTGATCAGTCTTGAGGATGCCATCCTAAGATAGATGTCACTACGTTGGATATCGTTTCTGTCCTGAGTCAGCCTCAAGGAGGTGGCTGTCTTTAGCGCTTGGGTATACAGGTTCAAGTAAGGTGTCGTGTCTGTTCTGGGTGACTAATGTTTGTTCTGTTGTACAATTTTCTAGTACTGTCTGCATGCCTTGTTAGTACGTATGTACGTTGGTCCTGCTTGTTTGCGCTGTCTTTGGTTAGTCTGTCTTGGTCTCTGTCGTGCCTTGTCTTGTTGTCGCTTCTTGGTATGTTCTGTCTGTGCTTGCCTCTGTCTGCCCTGTCCAATGGCTTGGTTCTCTGTCTCTAGGGTTCTCTGATGCGCTGCCTGTCGCTTAGTTGATCTCTGATATGGTCTCTACTGTCGTGACCTATGTCTGGTCTGAGTCTCTCGATCCTTAAGGTCTCTCGTATCCCAGATGTGCTATTATCTTGTTTGTCTTCTGTGATGCCGCTGATCCTGTTTCGTTCGTAAGGCCGTATCCTATCAATGTACTACCGTTCTCTGTTTTCTGAGTCGAGTGTCCCGCGTCTGAGGTTCGGCTCAAATTGTGCTGGGAGGGCCCACTAACTAACATTAACACACTAAGTATATGCAAGTGCAGCGACCAGTGGAGCAATAGTGAGGCAGGGGGCTGAAATTATCTCTCGATTGAATTATCGTAACAGGTAACTGCTCGTTGAAACTAGAAAACCTATGGGGGCCACTGTAGAGGCCAGTTGTATTTTGTGAGTAGGCTTTACGTCAGGCTCATCAGTTGATGTCGCGGTGTCCCTAGCTTCCTGAGAGCATCTCGTAAAGAACTCAGTCATATTGAGTCGCAATTGGGTTCCACATGGGCATCTACAATACCTGAAATCAGAAAATGCATCCAATAATGTTCAGGTTTAGATACTAAAAGTTTCAAAAACTCTGTAAGAATACGTAGATTATAAAATACATTTACAAAATTTGTTAATGCTGACCAAAACTATAAAATACCAAGATTAGTCCAATGGTTTAAACCTTACTATCAAAGAGTCTTCAACAAAAATAATTCACTGGAGAGAAGCTGTATTGCCAGTCAGGGGTCTGGTAAGGTTACAGAAGCGCACAACACAGAAACCTTGCTATAGACCTCTAGTGATGTTATCACTTTAGTTAGCAAACAAATAGCAATGTGTCTATGTCTTTTTAGACATCTATTACACCAGCGTTGACACATTACATAAAATCATAATATTCTTGCATTATTCAGACCTGTGAGAAGCTAATTCCCACCTAATTGACTTTGTGATAAAAAAGTAATGTTTACAATGTATTCTACTACGGCGCAGGCTAGGGCAGCGTGCTGACCATATCAAAACGTTTTCTATTGTTAGTAAGCTATTGGCTAGGTATCAGAATGAACCATATTGTGAGAAGCAAGTGCGTACTGAATATTCTACCCCTGTTACACTACCAACATTATTTATATGATTAAATTCATTTTTACAGGCATTCCATCTTATAGAGTGGAGGTCTACTCTCGCCGATGTTGCATATAGATAATTGCAAGTTGATTAAACAGGTAAATCGAGATAGCTCATCCAACCTAGAGTATGAACTGAGGGTTAGTCGGAAACATGACACAAGGTGAGGTAAACGCTAATCTAATCGTAAGCTGTTCCAGAGTCCAGGCTCGGGGCTGTCAAGTACGTTGGCGCCTGTAGTTATGCTGAATAGCTCCCCAAACCTATCAAGCCGTCTCGTCCCGGGGAAAAAATTATCTAAACGTACAACAGATGAGCTGCTGGTATCAACCTGTTCTATAGTTTATCACAAAAGGGTGGCAGTAAAGATTCAGAGACTGCAGGAATGTAGTTCTTAGTTTTCATGTATCAAACCTTACGTTAATCCTCCACATCTAACGTAGTGCGTAACAGAATATATTTTGAATAATCTTTAGTACTCTGAAAACGAGCTCTAACTAAACGTTTGTAAGACAAGCGGCCAGCTACGGTCCTGAATCTCGATGATTTTTAAAAGCGTGATTCATGATCGTCGCCGGTATAACCAAGTAATAGTTATTCTCCACGTTGCTGTGTGAACGAAATAAAAAGCGAAATGTGATAGAAGCTAGCTCAGTTGGACTATTACACATACTGTAGTCTGCCTTCATTTACTTAGTATTAATAAACTGTCTTTTCAACTCTGACGCAAATAATCCCATTTTGGCTAGCACTTGGAAGCAGCTTTCGATTGATGTCGAATTTGAAAGCCAACACCAGAGGCTGGTCTGAGAGCCTTTTACAAAACACGGGGACGAAGTCTAAGCCGGGGTGCTTCTAGGCACGGACGCACGGGAAATTTTATTAAATTAACGGACAAAGACAAAATACGTGTTATGGGTTATTTTAGATTCACCGGAAACAGATAGTACAACCAGGTATATACTTTAGTATATACTACGGTGTACAAATATTGAAACAGGACTGGATTTTGTGCGCTGTTTTTGGCATATAGTGTCTATAGTCCCGGAAAAGTAGTCAACGGAAAAATGTATATATAAACACTACGAGAGCCAAACCACTGGAGTGGGTGTACCCCATGATGGAGTATTCCGGGGAATAAGTATATCGAAAGACGAGCAATTCCTGTTATTAAAATTTACGGACCATTCACGGACGTAAACCTTTAAAGAGCCCTCACAGGAAAAACTGTATGCTAGTAAGACCGGAATCATTTAAGAACACAATTTAACGGACCGAGGAGAATTTAACACCGGGGGACAATTATCTGCTTACGTCCCCACATCTATTCACCTGCGAAAAGTCCGTACAAAAAAGTAAATTCTCCGTGTCTTGAACTTTCAACATGTATTACCTAATTCTTCACGTAATAATAAACTACAATACCTGCCAAAAAAGAGAATGTTGAGAGTTCATACAAATCCACGTGGCAATTCAGATTCGTGTTATAGGTCATATGAACCGTCCCGTGTTTTGTAATAAATGGTGAAAAAAATTACGAGATAGACAATTGTACCCTCAATTTGGTGTCTGTGACCTCTAAAAACGTATTATTCCGTGATATATACGACACAGATGATAAAAAATCTTCTACTCCCACCCTATAGTATACTTATGCTAACTGGCGTCCGTGATTTACAAAACACGAGTCAAGTTTGTATCGGACTTGAAAAAAAAAAGTAAATCCATGATCTTGAAGAAACGTACTATACATTTATTGTAATAAATTATCTCTGAAGTAATTGTCGTGACACAAAAATAATACAAGAAATTATTAACGAGATCTCAATACACTTCTTGAGTTTGTTTGACTGTTCTTAATTCGATCTATATACATCAGTGTGAAATATTTGACATCGTGGATGAAACACCTACTGGCGACACTTTGTACAGCGGTTGAACACAGAATCCCATCATTCGGCAGGCATTTCTGCATGGAACTAAGAAACAATTTCGTTTTAAGTCTCTAATATAGTGAAATGAATTTGCAACTGGAACCTGCTGAGCGCGGTGCAGCAAAAACCAAGGGAATTTAAACGAAAATTCAGTTGTCCATAGCTACATCCAGTTCAAATATGGGATCTATGTTGCTCCAACGAGTTATAACAATGGGAGCATATGTTATGGAACCCCACCGTAACAACACAACTCCACAGTGGCGTTGCATGATAGAGCATATAACTCAAGTCAATGTTCCATCTTTGCATGAACTCTGGAATCTCATAAGATTGTGAGTACAGTTAATAGTTTGTGTGCTGTGGAAAGATATGCAGTATATTTGCAATGCCATTGTGAACAGCGGACGTAGAATTGAAAAATCTTTAGACACAATCACAGCGAGAGTTCATAATAAGTTGTTTTTACTTGATGAAGATATACTGAGTACACATCCGAACTTTCTTTAGCACATTTGCAATAGTCAGGAATATGATTTCTGCCCGTAGGGATCTTACTAGATAAGAGAGACGAAATGTGTAACGTGCTGAGTGATTGCCGTAGCATTTGTGACGTCCAAATGCTATTCAGTATTCGTTATTAATTTTAACAAGAATGTTTAAATTGGAACTGTATTCCTTCAACACATACATGATAAGTGATGCTTATTATCGTAAATTTGAAAGAGGGCTCTGTCTTGTGGGGGTTTGTTTGGTTTAAATAATTAATTTGTATTTTCAAATCATATAAAATATGACTCTCCTCGTTGACTTCTCTCGTAACTAAAATATTCGTTCGTCGATCGTCCTATTTATACACATTAATCCGTCTCTCTTGTCCACAAATTTTACAAATCAGGAAACAGAATGTATCAGGTTTTTTAATTGCATAAATCTATATCTTATAAGAATTTTCCTGTTAGTTATCTGCACGATGATAATGTCTTTGAAAGTCCATAGACACCGGCAAATTCTAAATTCATTATTCGAGATATCTAATATTAAAAATTTCCGTAGCGTACCGAAATAGATCATTGTCAATCACTGAGTTTCCGTGGACTTTTCCGTGACAGTTTTCGCGAGACGTCAAAATTCAATCCAGCCGTGAATCGTCCATAAACTTTGATAGTATAAAATCTGTCCGTGACTAACTGTTTCCGGCGACTAAATCCCCATCCGTGATCTTGCTCCGTTAATTTTATCATAAATTTCCGTGACACTTTGTGTTCTCGGGAGCGACAAAATACCAGCCCAAACCTGATTCATTAGTTAACTCCGTCACTTTTAATGGCGAATTTCACGATCGTCGTCCCGTGCCAGACAACTACACACGATTTTGACGTTAACGGGTCACCTGATGTTTTGTCAACCTCCAAAAGACTAGACCGAACCCGAGAAATCGGAAGCGTCCTTGTCTCGCTTAATGTGATATTATATTTTTCTTGCGCTATAATAACTAAGGTCATGCACAAAAAGTTGTCACATTAATTCAAGATAACATTCTGACTATTTAACGGTAAGACGTTGAGTTTCTGACGTGTAAAACACGATCGTTTTTGCGTTAGTACGGGAAAATATGACATCACAATTAAAAGACTGACCGTAGAACTGAAATATTCACCACAATTTCTTTGACGGTTTTTGAAAACACCGAAACCATGGTGTCAACATTTGATAAGGGGCTCAACATCAATTATCAGAGGGGAAAGGTTGACATAACCGTGGCTGAGCATTTGAGATCAGTAACTTGTCCGCGTATCGTGGAGTCGAAAGAAGAAACTAATTATAATCACATTGCGTCCTTGTTTTTTAAGAATCTAGATTAGTTGGGTTAATATTTCTTACATTATGAAAATAGGACTTCTTTCAATCATAACAAAGCGTATCAATAACTTCTAATCACCATATGGGAACATATAATTTTGAATAGACGAACTACACAAAGAATGCAAAGTCAAATTTATTGGATATGATAAAACACTCTTCTCCTTGTAATTGGCTTAGGCTAAATTCTGCGTTCCAATCTCCTCTCTCTCTCTTCTCTCTCTCTCCTTCTCTCATCCCCCTCTCTCTCTCTCTCTCTCCTCCTCTCTCCTCTGCTCTCTCTCTCTCTCTCAAACAAAACTGCTGTATAAGGTTCATTAATGTGAGATAAAATCCACGGATCAAACTTTATCTATATTCGACAGGACCATGTGAGTATAGTATGTACTCAGTGTCCAAATGTTTTGTCCATGGTAACTTTCAACTTTGAAATTAATGGCAAAATTTAATTCAACATCCTAAACTGCCATTTACCAAATGTAACATTTATAGCATTTTCTAAGTGGGGCCTGGGAACTTGGTATGTGCTTATCTTCGAGTAACAACATTAAAAGGTTAGATTGGTCGTACTTTTGTAATTGTTGTGGAATGATTAATCCCTATAAGCTATAAATACAATCTAATTATGATGCAAATGCACAAAGACGGCAATTTCTAAAATTTGAGGGAGGTGGGAACATTTTCTGTCTCACACCTCAGTTCATTATGTTTAGACATATAACTATATATATCAGCGACAGAGGAGTAATGAGGACAATTTTGATGTGAGTTAAACAATTTTGTTCTCAAGTTGAGTCTGTTAGACGCAAAGAATGAGGTTAAGCGGAGAACGAAAATGTCGAGTTTATGACTGTTTTTGTCCATGATTTATTTTATTTAATACGAGGGTTGTCGTAAAGTTCGTGGACAACTTGATAAAAACTGCACAAAACCTTATAAAGTTATAAATGAAACTGAACAGATATTCCTTAAATTCATTGTTTATCTTTTAATTGCAAATTTTCACCGTACAAAACAAGCAGCATGTTTAGTTATAATTCTACATCATAGACACGAAGCACAAACTCATACCCGGACAGTAAAAAATGAAAATCTGTGGAGCCTATCGGACATCGTCACGACATAACTTTTCTCACGTAGTCACCGTTAAACCAACACGAAATACCACTGCACATTTCTATCGTTAACAGTGATAAAAATGTGTACACCTGTTCTGGTTTCCTAACGTATTCATATATAGATCATGGGATATATTTATGGACCCGATCAATTTGGAGAATTCACATTTCTCAGCAATTTTCACGAACATGTTAGTCACCGTTCCGCAGGCTCACGTCAGAGTTCATTTTTCACAGCATGCATCTCTGGAAAGATGGTCTTCCTTTCACGCATGTCACCCGAAAACTGTCCTTCGGTTCAAAAATCTTTTATATCGCTTAAACACTAATTGAACGCCCACGTTACAAGTTTTCCCGCTGTTTATGGGAATCTTGGGCTATTGGTGTTTTTCCGATATCTCACAATTTAATCGCTGCCTCTGCTCACCACCTTTTCCGAAAACGTCATTTTCGAACAATGGACGAAACTGTTAATAAATTAACCTCGATCTCTGCTTACTTTCGATACTTTGAACGTTCAAATTTTGCAGGTTTGACATGAAACTCTTGGAAACACCATACTGTAAAAATCACCTCAGATCTTTTGGCGGACTAAAAATACAAATGACTGTGTATGCAAGATAAACATTTTTTTTCATAAAATTTGCCTGCTCCGGGTCACACTCTACCGGTCTAATACGAAGTCATACTTTAATATACATATAAAATGGACAAATTACATTTTAATCACATATATAAAGGATATAATAGCTAATAATATATATACGTTATGTTTATAATAATTAAGGCTTTGCCAGGACTTTCACGGAACAACCTCGTATGGTTTCAGAGACAAGAACTTTACGGACAACCCTCGTACTGGTTTGCAGAGACACTAATTCAATTATTGACTTCTGATGAGGTTGATCTCACGGTCTCGGTGAATATCAAATTTCCCATGTTGATAAAACAAGAGGTCGACCGATTTCAGAAGTCAATATTATTTTTATCAAATTATTTCAAAATTCCATTATTAATGCAATTATTTAATAAGACAAAAACGCGTTCATTAGAAAATATCAGCAAATTTATCTAACCAAATCAGATTTGCGAATGATATCCCTGCCTGCGTCAGAATCTGCTTTGTCCATGTCTCAGATATTACATCTCCATTTGTCTTGGCTTAGGAATAAATTCGTTCGTTATTTCTTCAAAGGCTTCATTCCAATAATTTTCTTTCAAATAGAATCAGAAAGTTCTAACGAGGGTTTCCGTTGCTCTCCTAGTGTTTTTTGCATAATTCTTGTACACAGTTTTTCTTAATTCCTCATCATTTATCGTCACAAATCACCAATGTTCTTGTTCGTCCGTCATATTGTTTTAACATCGTTCAGGCTTGAATTTTCCCTACTTCTATTTTTGGTCCACGCCTGCTATGTCATTCTAGTTTAAACTCCACGCTAAATTTGTC
>CAJDSM010070255.1:0-12942 GCA_903981925.1 Ostrea lurida
CCACGGCACCATACCAGCCGTCTGCATTAACGTGAAAACGCCACGTTTCGTGACAAATTTCTCGTTTTAAATTGTTTGGATACGTTTTACTAGGTGTTTCTAGTTTGCTTACGTTTTACTCACGTAGCGCTAGGGATTAATCCGGTTTCTAATAGCTATCTGGTTTACCGGTTTTACCAAGGATCGTGTACGTTTTATGCAACGTATCTGTAGTTTCGTCAGCGATATATACCTAGTTTTATCCAGTACAGACTAAATGTATTTACTCCCGTGTATAGTTAAGTTTTAGTAGGTTGAACCAAGGTCCACTACGTCTTTCCCACGATTAATTAAGTTTTTCCTACTTTAATCATATCTATTTAATGATAATCATTTTTCATTCATTTATGACGAATCATTGTCCCAGCGAACAAGAAATTAAAGAAAACCACAGATGTCTTTTACAGTGTCTGCTCCGTACTTTGATATTTTTTACATTGGCATAACGGCAAACTCAATAACTCAACTTTATGGACAAATGGACATTTTAGCTTGTCTCCATTGCTCAATTTTCTGTATTTATGTACCAATATTTCATCATCACCTGCATATGGTGTGCTATGTGTTCTCAACCTAATTCGATTTACGCAAGCAGCTTTGTTCTGCGCATGATTCAGGTTTTTGGAATCAAGGCAGGCTACTTACAAAACCAAGTTGTTGATGCAGGGGGCTGTCAACATTCACGTTTAAAGGTAGCATTTTCGTAAAGTTTCTTATGGTCGTTATACTCTATTTAGCTTTGCCGAGTATGTGCCTACATTGCGTCAAATGCTGTTCTGATGTGTTGTTATAAGTATCTGCTTAAGCCGTATTCATGCATTGATTTTTTTTATTATTCTATCAGCAGTTTATCCTACGGTTATTGTAATATCGCAACGTTAATGTACAGAACAGCGATTTTTCCATTTTACTGCATGCGTGTTCTAACACTTGTGCAGGATCTGTATATAAAATGGGTCGAGTTAAGCGTTGTGTTATAACGTATCATGAATCCCCCCAAAACAATGTGCAACACGACCTCCGAAAAAATCAAAGCAGAATCAGGTGCTATGGAGGAGTAAGCACCTTTCTCCGACCGGTCACACCCGCTATGAACTCTTAGTCGCAACAAAGAAATGGATTACCCATCGTCAAATCTAGTAGGAAAATGACAGTCATACAAAAGGGTATGAAAAAAATCAGTCAGCAATATTACTTAGTGATAAATTTGTAATTACAACTGGAAAGGGTACAGGATACAAATTTTTGTCTCTGTCCTGTTTGGCTTCTTCGAAATCTTGTATGGAACGGAAAATGTAAAGGAATAATATTTAATTCGATACAATAAATGTCACGTCTTCTCCATGCCCTCTTTTCAGACGATCTTCTTTTGGACAGAAACACCGGAAATGTCAGGATGAAAAATACTTTTGGCCAGGCACCAACCAGTTTAGTATTTATACTTTTAAAATATTTCTACGTAACATTTTAAGAAAAATGATTTGTGCATGTATTATAGAGATATCATTTGTTCCTGACTGATAGCCATGCATTCTGAAAAACTGGGCAAGCTTGTTTTTGTTCATGCTGTTTTTCAAAATATTTAACTGCATGATCACAAAAAAAGACTCGCAATCTGCCTTTCTCAACAATTACAATGTCGGCATCATCAAACGTATCCTTCATTTGATATAATCAGTCCCAAGGGATGCTTACTAACACCTAGACACCAGTTTTGATGTGATGACATCCCTCCTTTTCTTCATTTTGGTATTTATTATATTATTTGGTAAAATTAAACCATTTTATTACTGTCCACTTAGTTTTACAAAAATTGTATCTATATTAGGTCCTAAACAAATCCTAGTCACGTGATAATAAGCAATGTCCTTAAAAAAAAATGTTAATGGAAACTTACCGGCACTGGGCATAGGTTACGAACATCAATTTCAATTGAATATATTTCACATGTAAAACATCCGAGATCTTTTATGAATTTATTTTAACTTATATCAGGATGGGACACCTATTTTCTGGAGTTCAGCAAACTTCACATTATCGATGTTTTATATTTGATACATATTTGTTAATGAAGTGGATCACTGCATGTAAAGGCAAAGATAACGAACAGTGATCAATCATCGTAAAGTCCTAAATAGAATACAAAAACCAAGAGTTGGGCAATCACGACACCCTGGACACCACAGTAGAGTGGGGAAACGGATCAAACCTATAGAGGAGTTACAAGGGCAATCCCCTGTATGACCTAGGCGTCACACCGCGCAGTGAGCCCGCTGTTGACTTACGACTCAGGTAAAACGGCAGTACAGTCCGTATCCAAATCAGTGTGTGTGAAAAACGGCTTAACAAGGCTGAAACAACACAGACAGGATATTGACTCAATGACAGGTTCATGATTTTGTAAACTAAATTGGTGTAAACGACCCAATATACTTTTATAGATCGAAAAGTGCGCCTTCGTATAATCGTGTACTGTTGAAACCCGCTGCACAAACAACAAGAACAGAAAGAAAAATTATAAAGGTGGCTAGATTAATAAAAAAAAAAAAGAAACAATTGTGTTAAGGCTTGCATCGATTCAAACTGATCATTACGCAGAACAAGCTCTTGCGTATCGGAAATAAGTTGAGAGCATACACACTATGTACAGGTGAGTGATGGAAATTGCTACATAAATATGGGAAGTTGACGATGGAGAACGTAAAATCGTCCACGTTTGTTCATTAA
This sequence comes from Ostrea lurida, assembly GCA_903981925.1. Classification (NCBI taxonomy): domain Eukaryota; kingdom Metazoa; phylum Mollusca; class Bivalvia; order Ostreida; family Ostreidae; genus Ostrea; species Ostrea lurida. Next base: position 2,767 of record CAJDSM010070255.1, read on the forward strand.
AGTTGAGTAGTTAAGTTGCCGTTAAGTGTTCAATGTTCAATAAAAAATATCCAGTAAAGAAGCAGACATCGAAGAACTCTGTAGTGTCCTTTATTTCTAGTGTCTTTTGGAATATATTTAATGCGACATATGGAATTGAACATCATATTATTTGGATAGATACAACATTGTCAATAATCGAAAATGTTGGAATATAAAATAGGGTCAGCTAATAGAGGAGCACAATAAGTGCCCATTGGAAATTTTCCAACAGACTGTTGGAAGACCTGATTGACCAAAAACTACAAAGATATTGTTCATGAGGGAACTCTCAGCATTGCTTTAATATCAATTCAAAGATACTTGTGTGTAGAATCGGAGTGGACGTTTAACAAAATAAATTTTTGGACTGGCTAATCACTAGATAAGAATATTTCCTGTTTTCCATTTTGTTAAAGAAGCAACTGTCTATAATGTTGGCAAAGCCTTTGTCTTTAATTTATGTGCGGGGTGGTTCGTGAATAGTGGTTGAAAACGGCATATGTCTTTGATGTTGATATGTGAAGGTCTGGGATTTCAAATTCACTAAAAGTTCTTTAGAGGTTTTTTAAGAATCCACGATTGATTTACACCACTTCTGGCATATGTTAGGTTTCACAATACTTCTGAAGTTGGCTTCCTTGACAGCTGTCAACATTTCTCGTGAGGAGTAAAGACAGGGGCTTGTTTGGAACATTTACGTAGATCCAGCCAATACATCTTTGTTTGTAAGGTGTTTTTTTTTTAAGTTTCTGAAATTCAGTATAGGCACGGTAGTTCATATCTGGTCGTCCCATTGACTGGGTATTAAACGGTGTTTAAAACGGAAGCATGATTTTGGAAAGATTTCGTCTTTTGAAGGGCAGTGGAGTGTAAGTACGATTACCAAATCTGGAGTCTAATACCAAGTTGTTAAGTCCCGCCATACAACCGGACTACGATCTTATACGATCTTGATGTTTTTCCTAAATCGTGACAGTCGTATCTTTTATCGTCGTGGAAGTCTTGGAGGTCGAGTATGAACGTGGCTGATCGGGGTCGGACCACTGACTCGCGCTACTAAATTTTGAACATGTTCAAAACATTCGTAGTGTAATCTGGTGAAACGAGCGTTACTGGCAGCGATAGTGAGCGTGGGAAGAGCGCAGCGCGGCGGGTATCCGTATTGGCGTAGAGGGGTTCAGGGGGTCGTGGGGGGACTGGTAGTCGAACTAAAATCGTCTCTTCTAATTCTATAGGATTGCATCACACTACGCTGCTACTACGCTCCCATCACGATCATACCACGATTACATTACGATTTATACGATCTTACTATCGATCTCACCACGATGCTACCAAGCTCTCTGCGTCATAGCACGCTCTTACTACGATCTTACGTAAGGCCTTAAGTCAACGAAGCTTACGACTGGTTACGACTAGCTGCGCATCGATTTTTTTTAAATTTGGACCATCGTGAAAGAGCGAAGTAACTGAAATCACCATATTCGTTGATTGCACAAGAGCAAAGTTCAGTCGCAGCAAGGTGATGATAATTGTTCAAACCTTACGTAACCTGTTGATTTGAACGTTGCAGACAGATCTTGCATTATCGTTACGACCAGTCCAAATGTTATTAAGTACCACCAATCGTACTCGTACGATCATCTATCACCGCAAGCACTTGACGTTTTACATATATTTGATTTTAAAAAATATCTTCCGTAAACATTATAATATCACAATATTATAATGTTTACGGGAAAGATTTTATTTTTAAAAATTAAATACATGTATATTAAAAGTTCAATGCCTGTGTCTTCACACTAATGTACGATGATCTTTCACCAAAATCGCAGAAAACATGATTGGCAAGATCGTCATTGTAGCAAATATTGCCGACTGATCGTACTTCGGTAAATTTGCCATAATTGCACGATTCAGAAAACATACGATCCAGTTGTGGCTGAGCCTCCAACTTTCAGAATTCACCTTTGTTCAGAATGACGTCGGATAATTGTTGAGATTAGGTAGACAAACAATTCATAGAACATCGTCACACATACCCTACACATTTTATTGCAGAAAACAGTGGTGCGGAACCTCAAGAAAAAGAAGGGATTGTACAAGTATCATAGGCATGTTTGCCTTCAATAAGGCTAATTGATTGATTGGTATCTATTGTTTTATGTCCACTCGAGAGATACAATATTTTCACTTATAGGAGACGTTCACTGACCTTTTATATGGGTTGCTGGGGTATCTATTCTGTCCCGGACCCCACGGGTTAAAGCTATTGAAGGAGGATGTCTGATCCATGAGCTTCATGCAAAACAAAGCTAAAACTTACACACGTAAAGTCTTAAAAAGTGGCATAACATGAGCAAGCGATTTGCGAGAGATCGTAGGAACAGTACGCGGTAAGCGCAGTGTAAAATGTGGTACATCGGACCGTGCGTAGTAGCACCGTAGGGAAAGAACGTAGAAAAATGCATAGATCGTAGTTTTGTTCGTAAAGGATGTCGCGGGTGGATCGTGGTACAATCGTAGCATGGTCGTTGGAAAGTCGGAGGAAGAAGCGTGATGTACTCGTGAAGGCGTAAGTAAAAAAATCGTGCTTAGAATGGACCTATTGATATAAGGATTGGTCGTATACAGTCATGATTGCCGTCACACGCGACCACGTTTTAATGAAATACACCACGATTCTAACTCACGCGATCATCTTAGATCTTGAAGGTCGTCAGAGCGTAGTGGAAATCCGTGGCCAAGTGTGGATTGGGGAGCTTAAAAATGCAGATGCGAGTAATGAAGCCTTATCAGACAAAAACAATATATTGTTACAAGCTTGTCGCTGGAACCAGAACATATTTCCTCCATGTAAACCTATCTAGTTCATTGATCACTTCCGGGTTTACGAAAACACAGAAGGATAGGAATGGCACGGACTTTGGTTACGTATATGTCTAATCACGGAATTTCAATAATTCTTCTTATACTGTTTAAGATCGCATTTCTGATAAAAAGGTGTCAAGGTTCTTCTTTTTCTATTTGACCCTTATCTAGCATATCTTCGATCAGAATTCATAATGAGTGAAAGTTCGTCGCCAATTAATGACCGGGTTCTTATGAATTTGGGACCTTTTGAATAAGTGATCTTAGATTCTCATTTTTCAACTATATTTACATCACCTGTAATGAATGTCCAGCTGGACTGTAGGTTTGAAAGGAAAATAAGACAAAGAACAAAAGTTGGGTGGATTAAGTATTAATATTGTCAATATCTGGCACTGCAGAGTTTGCTTGTAGTTAAACAGCTTTATCAATCGTGGAAATATATTTGTAGGAAAATGCAGGGTGGAGACTTGAATTTAAAAAATATGCAGCGAATACCAGGACTGAACTTTATTATGACGAAGAATGTTGGCTTATGTTTACGGCATCTTATCTTTCATTAAGTGAATTTCAGCTTAAGAATCCGGCGGCAGATTCGCGAAGGGAGTATTATCCGTACATCCGCGGTTGGTTTAGAAGAGCCTAGTGATGGGCAACACATAATCTAGCTTTCAGCCTATATTTTTGGTGTTGAAGAAGTTCAAGTGTAGACTAAGCTTTGGCATATTTCTAATAACCTGTTCAAAAGCTCGAATGATAACAGAGTAAAGTTTAAGTTGCGGATGTGATTGGACTCTAATTGTTTGGCATGACGGTAAGGCAAAATATTGAGCGAAAAGTGACAATCCGGTATGTGTGGTCTTTGATATTGACGATGTCCATGAACTTCGTTTACGCTTGTGTGCATTTGGAAAATTGTCTCAATTCACATTACATTATTTCCGCATGGACTAGTCAAATTTCCTACATTTGTACATTATCATTGCATCCATATGGAAAATGCAGTGGCCCAGCGTCTTGTTTTTAATCCAAGTGATCTTCTCGTCTGTCTACGAAAAGGGGTACTTAAAGTGGGATTGCTTGTTTTCGTAAATTTTAACTTCATTGACAGCGATGGAATGGTCAGGGGAATTAAAATGTTTGTACAAAAGTTGGGTTCCACCATTATTAATTTGAAATCTATGCCCCGATATGATTATTTTCTTTTTCAATTTATGTTGACGAAGCAGTCGTCTATAATGTTTAAATGTCTTTAACTTATCCTGATGAATGATCGTGTCAAGCATTAAAACTTCTTTTATTTCTAGCTATAACGGATGTTTTTTTATTTCTAGTTCACTGGGATGTAAAGGGAACGAAAACGAATAGTGAACAATTTCGTCAGTCTCTAATTAAATACAAAAGGAATAGTTTGTCAAACAGATCCTTTGACACACCAGAGGTGGTATTAGGTGCATAGGAAGAGTAAGCATCCCAGTTGACCGGTCACACCCGCCGTGAACCCATTGTCCTGCTCAGGTAAACGGGGTTATCTGTAGTTAAATCAGTGTGTGAAAAACGGCTTAACAATTGTCATGAAACGCATCAGACAACATTTCGTCCAATGACAGGTCATACTGGCAGACTAAATCTTTGTAACGACCATAGAATTTGCGAAAAGCTGTCTTTAAATGTAACTGTTGAAACCCCTGCAACAACTGATAAAACGCAGAACAAGCTCTTGCATATCGAATAAGTTGAGACATACACACCATATGCAGGTGATGATGGAATATTGCTACATAAATATGGGAAGTTGACTATGGGGAAGCTGAAACTGTTTGTCATAAAGTTAAGTTGTTAGATTGCCGTCAATACAATATGCAAATACGAAGCAGATTTGGAAGACTCTATATGAATGAACAGCATTCGTATTAAAAGAGAAAATGTCGTCAATATATCGAATTATTAAATACTTCCAAAATCCCAAGAATTTGCTTGGATAAAACTACAGGCGTTGAATGTTGATAAAACGCAAAGTACGTTATAAATAGAACCTTGGAGGTAAACAATACTAACAAATCCGGCATGGAACTAAAAAATAAATGACAAATTCGGCGTGGAGCTTAAAATAGAACGACATAGCAGGCATGGACCTAAAAATAGAAGTAGGGAATTATCCAAGCGCTGAACAACATTTACACAATATGGCGGACGAACAAGAATGTNGACGTTTACACAATATGGCGGACGAACAAGAACGTAGGCGATTTGCGACGATAAATGATGAGGAATTGGGGAGAATTATGTACAAATATTATGCGAAAAATACTAGGAAAGCAACGGAAACCACCGTTTGAACGTTCAGAAAAACACTAGAATGAAGTCTTTCAAGAGCTAACGAACGAATTTATTCCTAGGCCAAGACAAATTAATTAATAACGGAGAGCTGTTTATAGATATTTTCTAATGAACGCGTTTTTGGTTTATTCATTGAATGAATTATTAATGGAATTTTGGAATAATTTGATAAAACAATTATTGACTTCTGATGGCCTCGGTCAATATCACATTCACATAATTGTATAATGTCGAATTAAAGACCACAACTATTTCCTTACTTTTATCCGTTTTGTATTTTAAAGGTATACATGTACATGTGATCGAAAGTAAGCCAATAAGAAATCTGACTTGCACAGAAACGCCGATAGGAAGCCAATAATATCAATATCTCGATGAAACAGATATATAAGCCCATTGTTTTAATATGATTTATAGAGAACTGCATAAATGGTTATTTAGTTTTCGAATCTAAAGAAGCTTTCTTACATCTGTGTTAATCATTTCTGCCATGTTTGATATGATATCATTGCAAAACATTCAAGGTATGATTTGACAAACATACTATACAACTCTTGTGTCTTTAATGTTGGAAGAGAGCATTCACCTTATTTTAAGATTCCCTGTACGTAGCAAATGATATATGATGTGTAACGGTGTCTTTAAAAGCATTGTACAAATAATATATCCATCATTATGTAAAGGAGTAGGCCCACGAAGGGTGGGCAAAGTCAGTCGCAGCAAGGTTGATGATAATGTTTCAAACCTTCGAACCTGTGATTTGAAGTTGCAGACAGATCTTGCATTATCGTACGACCAGTCGCAAATGTATAAGTACCCAATGTACTCGTACGATCATCTATCACCGCAAGCACTTGACGTTTTAATTATTTGATTTTAAAAAAATCTTCCCGTAAACATTATAATTATCAATATTATAATGTTACGGAAGATTTATTTTTAAATCAGATACATGTATATTTAAAAGGTCAAAATGCTGTGTCTTTCACTAATGTACGATGATCTTTCACCAAATCGCAGAAACATGATTGCAGATGTACATTGTAGCAATATTGCCGACTGATCGTACTTCCGGTAAATTTGCCATAATTCGCACATTCGAGGAACATACGATCAGTGTGGCTGAGCCTTCAAACTTTTCAAATTACCTTTGTTCAGAATGACGTCGGATATATTGTTTGAGATTAGTAGACAAACAATTCATTTCGTCACACATACCTACACATTTTATGAGAAAACACTGGTGCGAACCTCAAGAAAAAAAGAGGATTGTACAAAGTATCATCAAGGCATGTTGCCTTGCAATAGGCTAAATGATTGATTGGTATCTATTGTTTTTATGTCCCACTCGAGAATAATTTATACTGTATATGAGAGTTCACTGACCTTATGGGTGCTGGGTATCTATTCTGTCCGGACCCCACAGGTAAGCTAATTGAAGGAGGATGGTCTGATCCATGAGCCTTCATGCAAAACAAAGCTAAAACTTACACACAGTAAGTCTTAAAAGGGCATACATGACAAGCGATTGCGAGGATCGTAGACAGTCGCGGTAAGCGCAGTGTAAACGTGGTACATCGGACCGTGCGTAGTAGCACCGAGGAGAAAACGTAACAAATCGCATAGTGAGTGGATCGTAAGGATGTCGTGGGTGATCGTGGTACAATCGTAGCATGGTCGTTGGAAAGTCGGAGAAGAAAGCGTACTGTACTCGTGAAGGTCGTAGTAAAAAAAATCGTGCTAGAATTGACTATTGTATAGGATTGGTCTGAGTACAGTCATGATTGCCGTCACACCGACCACGTTTAATGAAATCACCAACGATCTCTACGATCATTAGATCTTGAAGGTCGTCGAGAGCGTTGTGAAATCGTGGCCAGTTGTGATGGGGCTTAAAATGCAGATGTAGTAATGAGCCTTACAGACAAAAACAATATTGTACAAGCTTTGTCGGTGGAACCAGACATATTTCTCATGTAACCTATCTAGTTCATTGATCACTTCCGGTTTACGAAAACACAGAAGGATAGATGGCAGGACTTTGGTTTCAGTATATGGTCTATACGGAATTCAATTAATCTTCTATACTTTATCCATTCTGATAAGGTGTCAAGTTCTTTCTTTTTTCATTTACCCATTATCTAGCATATCTTCGACAGAATTCATAATGGAGATAAGTTGTGCGCAATTAAATGACCGAGGGTTCTTATGAATTTGGGACCTTTTGGAAATAAGTGATCTTAGAGCCTTTTCATTACCTATATTTACATCACCTGTAATGACATGTCCAGCTGGACTGTAGTTGAAAAAGAAAAGACAACAAACAAGTGGGTGGATTAAGTATAATATTGTCAATATCTAGGCCACTGCAGAGTTGCTTGTAGTTACAACTTGTATGCAATCGTGGAATATATTTTGTAAGGAAATTGCGGGTGGAGACTTGAATTGAAATAGCAGGAATACAGGACTGAACTTTATTATGACGAAGAATGTTGTTATGTTTACGGCATCTATTCCTTTATTAGTGAATTCAGCTTTAAGGAACCGGCGGCAAGATTCGGAAGGAGTATTTCCGTAATCCGCGGTGGTTTAAAGAGCCGTGGATGGGCAAATCCATAATCATAGCATTCAGGCCTATATTTTGGTGTTGAAAAGTCCAAGTGTAGACTGCTTTGGCATCTTCTAATAACCTGTTCAAAACTCTGAATGAAACAGAGTAAAGTTTAGTGCGGATGTGATTTGACCTAATTTGGCTGACGTAAGGCAAAATGAGCGAAAAAGTGACATCTGGTATGTGTGTGGTCTTTGATATGAACGATGTCCATTGACTTCGTTTACGTCTTTGTGCATTTTGGAAAATGTCTCATCACATTACATTATTTCCCACTGGACTAGTCAAATTTCCTACATTTGTACATTATCATTGCATCCATAGGAATGCAGTGCCCAGCGTCTTGATCCAGTGATTTCTCGTTGTGCTACGAAAAGGGACTGTAAAGTGGGTTGCTTGTTTCTAATTTTAACTTTCAGACAAGGATGGAATGGTCAGGGGATTAAATGTTGTTACAAAAGTGGTTTCCACCATTATTAATTTGAATCTATTGCCCCGATATGATATTTTTCTTTCATTTTATTTTTGAGAGCAGTCGCTATAATGTTTAAATGTCTTTAACTTATCTGTGAATGATCGTGTCAAGCATTAAAACTTCTTTTTTCTAGCTATAACGGATGTTTTTATTTCTAGTTCACTGGGATGTAAAGGGCGAAACGAAATAGTGAACAATTTCGTCAGTCTTCTAATTAAATACAAAAGAATTAGTTGTTCAAACAGATCCTTTTGACACACCAGAGGTGGTATTAGGTGCATAGGAAGGATAGCATCCCAGTTGACCGGTCACACCCGCCGTGAACCCATTGTCCTGCTCAGGTAAACGGGTTATCTGTAGTTAAATCAGTGTGTGAAAAACGGTAACAGAATTGTCATGAACGCATCAGACAACATTTCGTCCAATGACAGGTCATACTGGCAGACTAAATCTTTTTTTAAGACCATAGAATTTGCGAAAAGCTGTCTTTAAATTAACTGTTGAAACCCCTGCAACAACTGATAAAACGCAGAACAAGCTCTTGCATATCGAATAAGTGAGACATACACACCATATGCAGGTAGATGGAATATTGCTACATAAATATGGGAAGTTGACGATGGGAAGCTGAAACTGTTTTCATAAAGTTAAGTTGTTAGATTGCCGTCAATACAATATACAAATACGAAGCAGATTTGGAGACTCTATTGATGAATACGCATTCGTATTAAAAGAGAAAAGTCGTCAAATATCGAATTATTAAATACTTCCAAAATCCCAGAATTGTCTTGGAAAACTACAGCGTTGAATGTTGATAAAACGCAAAGTACGTTTTAAATAGAACCTTGGAGGTAAACAATACTAACAAATCCGGCATGGAACTAAAAAATAAATGACAAATTCGGCGTGGAGCTTAAAATAGAACGACATAGCAGGCATGACCTTAAATAGAAGTAGGTTATCTCAAGCGCTGAACGACGTTTACACAATATGGCGGACGAACAAGAACGTAGGCGATTGCGACGAATAATGATGAGGAATTGGAGAGATTATGTACAAATATTATGCGAAAAATACTAGGAAAGCAACGGAAACCACCGTTTGAACGTTCAGAAAAACACTAGAATGAAGTCTTTCAAGAGCTAACGAACGAATTTATTCCTAGGCCAGAAATTAATTAATAACGGAGAGCTGTTTATAGTATTTTCTAATGAACGCGTTTTGGTTTATTCATTGAATATTATTAATGGAATTTGGAATAATTTGATAAAACAATATGACTTCTGATGGCCTCGGTCAATATCACATTCCCGGGTTGATAAATCAAGAGGTCAACCTCATCACAAGTCAATAATTGTTATAAGTCGAATAAAGACCACAATTCACTATTTTTTATCCGTTTTTTGTGTTTTAAAAGGTATACATGTACATGTGATCGAAAGTAAGCCAATAAAATCTGACTTGCACAGAAACGCCGATAGGAAGCCAATAATATCAATATCTCGATGAAACAGATATATAAGCCATTGTTTTAATATGATTTATAGAAACTGCATAAATGGTTATTTAGTTTTCGATCTAAAGAAGCTTTCTTACATCTTTGTTAATCATTTCTGCCATGTTTGAATATGATATCATTGCAAACAATTCAATGTATGAATTGACAACTTACTATACAACTCTTGTGTCTTGATGTTGGAATATAAAATGGCGAAGTAACAAAGCATGAACGCAACCACAGTCCAAAAAACACATACAAAATCGAGTGTAGAGCAACACGGACCTTCGACGAAAGCGAAAGGCAGGATCAGGTGCCATGGGAGGAGTAACATCCTCTGCTGACCGGTCAGAAGAGCAT
>CAJDSM010070261.1:0-22653 GCA_903981925.1 Ostrea lurida
ATGACCTTTCTAGAAGATTCTGCCCAACAGAGCATAAAATTTGAATTATTTTGGCAGTTGTTCTTGTTATCAGTGAAATGCGAATACATATTTGGATGCAGGGTGTAACGTCGATGTGGTATAACACATCTAAATTTGGGATTTGACATTTCTTACCTAATGGTCAAAAAGGAGAACTCACACACATCTGTTATTCACATAGGTGTTGCCCATGGAAAATCTATTGACTGAATGGAGAAGCTGTTCGCATTCGATGTAGTACATTTTATTTTTATATGCTCGTCTTAGACGGGTGCATATTAAGCTTTCAGTAGTAGGCCAATTGTCTTTTCCCGTGTCGAGTGCATGCAGCGTTCCAAGCCGCAATCCGATAATATTCTTATGTTCCAAAGCGCTGCTAAATTCTGACACATCACACTCGCGGTATACTACCTTAAAATCAGTATTGTCAACAGAATTTTTGAGCCTCTGAACTTCCAAGTGAAGTTGTCTTTGACCATTGGAGCTTAAGGTGGTAGTGGGGTCAACATGTCAAGGAATTACTTTATCAATAATCCACATAAGTAATTTAAACGTTGTCCCGCACCATAACTTTTTATGGCACGTGGCATGATTGCGGAATAATACTTTCACAGTACCTTATGTCCTAGAATTTCCCAAGTGAAGTGTCATATCGCTGAGTTCAATGTCACTGGTCAATAGGGTCCACGGTTGCTAACTTGCCGCCCATCCCAGGTAGATTTTTTGACATCGTCATTGAGTGCATGGATTAAACATCACGCTATTCATAAATTCACAGAAAAGAAATGGTTTAGAAACCACAGGGAGATGGTCCAAAACCTTGAGCCCCTGTTACTGAGCGATCAAGAGGTCCCAAGGTCCAGCCATTGTCTAGCAACCATAATTTTTCTACTGAGTCACTATGCGATTGGAATAATATTTTACACTAATTTGCTGCTGCCCGAAGACTCCATAGGAAATCGTCGATGGACCTTAAGAGCCCAAGGTCACTAGTCTCAAAGCTCCATGGTCCACGGTCACACCTGCACAATAGGTGGGTTTACCACTTGTCTGGCGCCATGCAAGGCATTAATCTGCTACGGATCTGGCGTTGCCCTTCTTCGTTCAAAGAATGTTTTTGATATACATTATCTTCCCTTACTTGCACGGTTGACTATGGAGGATTTTTCCAGAACCAGTTCCTACACGACAGTATCAGGCGGGATGAGACATGTCCGGTGACCCGTGTCCCGGTGGCCCGGCTTGAAATTATGTATAATGGGTCATCATGGAGAATTGATTGGAATCAGGAACGTGTCCAGTTTGGTTTCCTTAGACCATGGGGCATGTAAGGATACAGTTTTTCTTTTCCACCTTATCTGGTTGATAGTGGAGATAGTGGGTAGAATTTTAAATAGTCTTTTGTAGTTTTTCGTGTTGTTAGTCAGTCATTCTAAGCCTCCTGTGAAATCATCTATATTGTTATCTAAAGAGATTCTTGTATTCTATCTTCGAAAGATCTTTTTTTTAAATTAGGGGGCAAAGTAAAGTCAAAGTATGTGTATGTAAATCCTAAACCACTGATATATTAAGTAACATTTTCTTGTGTTCTTTCCTTGTAAAGTGAAAAACGTCTGGACCTCAATGATGGTTTGGTGATGAAGAATTTGGAAACCTACGGTAAATTTAAGTACGAGTTACGAATGCCTTAGGATACCAAAGTACAAACAATTGAAGATCTAATGGAGTAACCATCCAAGAAAACTTCTCACTGCCAGCAAGGGCGGTCACGATGCGAGGACACTAGAGGGCTTAGCGGACCTAGAATTCATCCTCCAAACTCTAACAAAATCTAAACAGTAATCTTGGACCAATCGCTGGAAGGTCTTAGAGTTTGGATTTACCAAGCCTACAGATGTCATATAGGTCCTCCCAAATCTGTGACAATGTGATCTGAATCTAGCTGGGTATGTTTCCTTTTAGTGATTGTCAGGTCATCGATTAGCAGCATCTCCAGCATATAGGGGGCTAACGAATGCTCCATGTTACAATCCACCTCTAATGGTAGGAAGAATAAAAAAAAACCATTCAGGGTAGTGCCAGTTGAGGTTATGGCCGCAATAGAAAGAAGTGATACTCTTATAAACCAGTTGTAATATTGTAACATCTATTGTGATCTATAAATTCAAAACACCTTTTGCATAAGAAATGTACAAAACCTTTCTTTTGATATTAAGGGGACATACTTGGGTTGCGATACTCTGTACCTCAGATAGACAAGCGATCAACTGGAGGTACCCAGATGAGAATTCAGCAATTGTTTACGGCATACCTTACTCTTTCTTGTTGGTAGGCCCATGTGGTTGGCGACAGTACCGGCCGTCAGGGTTTCAACATACCAGCTCTCGAGACAATTGCTCTGTTTGAGTAGCCACCACATACTACTGTAATGTCGGAGACACTATCAACTCCGTACCTACACCCGGGGGCAGCCTTTCTGTGATAAGGAGCTCTTGACTGTTCAGAAACTCTCTGGGTTCATTATGTCCATTAATACTGATTTCTCTCTGTGTACGGCTGCGCATGCCTGCCAGTGAAAATTATAAGTCTCGCCTCAGTGTCAAATCATTCTTCACTAGAAGCATGACATTAGTTAAAGTTCCCACCAATGGGTGTTTCTACGTGTGGTATTAAGATGAGCACAGGGGAGGTCCAAGGTAATATGATAGCATTTTGGTTTGAGCTATTCAGCAGCTTAAAATGTTAAGATTGTCCAAATTTTTTTGTAGTCCTGATGAATCGTCGACTTACGCACAGTATATAAGGTATATCTTCTCTCACATCAATATTGCAAGCAGTAGCAAAACTCGTGTGTACTCCCTATATTCTACCAGCATACTCTGGCAATCCCTAAATGTATACGTAGTATGTTCTTCTCTAATCTACCTCCTTTCCCACCCCTCTCAACCGCCACACCACTACCTCATGTCGCATAATCTGATTACACCACTATAGAGAATAGATGAGGATAGTGTTTTACTCTATGGATGGTGTAGCATTTTTATTCGAGCCTGTAGTAAAGGGCTTCAGTGGGAGAGCACCTTAGCGATGCAAATGTTGTTGTCTCAGTTTCGTGTTCCACACGTCGTCGTTCTGCTGTCGTCCGTCGGTTGCGATCGTGCCGCTCGTTATACTACGGAATTGAACACTTTTAAAACCTTCTTCTTACATTAACTACAGACTCCCCCAAGTTCTTTTTGAAAATCTTGGTATGAAAGCATATCTTTTGGACAAGGGGCCACTATAAATACTCTGTCAAAGCGAGGTCGATCAATTGACATGCCCTCGGGGGCTCTTCTCTTGTGGGCAGGGGTCTTATTAAGCAAATAAAGACTGAGCACTCAAGGAATTCAGTACTGCAATAATTTCAAAAATCTTCTTCGTTTCAACAACTCGATCACAATTTGTCTGAGACGAAACAAATTGCATAGTGAGTGGTCAGAGCAGTAGAATTTTAAGGCGTTGTTTTACTACCAAAATTTGCTAATTTGGTGATCCCATTCGCGGGGTAGGGGTTCACTGACCACCAGGTCGCGGGCCGAAAATCTTGGTAGCTAGCGATTTTTAGTGTTTCTATGTATAATACATTGAAAATCAGCAACTTCCCTTTAATGCTAAAGTAGATATTTGCAATTGAATATCTATAATATGGATATTTTTATGAAAATGAATAGGGAGGCCTTTTTTATTCTAAAATTGTATAAACCTTCATAATCCTATGGTCTGTGTAGGGGATTTTCGCTATAGGTGGTTTTTGTGAGTATTAGGGGTGGGGGGCCTAATAAATTGGTCGAATTTGGGGATTCCGTAAATGTTGTTTTAGCAAATTTTGAATCATTTTTTTTAACTTTCTTCTCATTAATGAATAATCATCCCTGCTTCATTAAGCCCTTCGCACACAAACTTCTTTGTTCCAGATAATCATTAGGGCTATGGCGAAGCCATCTTGATTCTTGTGGACGGAAGGGGCACGATAATTATGTTAAAATGGTCTAGGTCCTCTTGCATCCCTCTGGGGCCTTGGGGAATGGGGCAAAACAAACTGTCGGGGTCAATAAAAAGTGACGCAATTCGCTTACAAAAATCTTTCAATTCTTAGGACGACAAGAACCGCAGCAATGTCCTGAGTAGATACAAAGGCATAGTGGTATTGATAGAACAGACCAGGAATGTAGCACGCCTAATTACCAAAATTGTAGAGATTTTAGGTGTATCTTCTACCGCACGTGGCGAAGTAGGGTTGGTTTCTTGGACGACCAGAGAGCACGGAGGTCTTACATATATCGGTTGATGTCACAATAGTAGTATTTATATATATCAAACAACATTTTTGAATTAAGCATCTTTCTCGTAATGGCTATTTTGATCATCTAATGTGAAACTATATCAATGGAGATACTAATACTTGATTGAATTACACGGTTGGAGCCTTTTAGCTCAGATATTTTAGGTAAAAATAACCTCATGAGCTCCTAAGGAGGTAGGGGTGGTTATTTAGTGATTCAAGGGTAGGTTGCCAAATATGAGCATTCTGAAATGTGATTAACCATAAGTTACGAATATTAATTTCCTAACTCTTTCTCTATATGATAACCAGTCTATCAGTTTCAAATTCTTTTTTCAATATTTGGCCATGAAGCATCTTTTTGGACATTACGGGCAATGGGTAAATTGTATATAATCTTTTTCGAGAGGATACACATCTTTGCTATACGCGCCAACCCTAGGGTTGCTCTACATTAGAGGCTGGCCCGGCAAAAAACACTCGCCAAATTATAGGTCATACCTAATCGTTTTTATACAAAATCTTCCTTTACACAACCGCACATTCCGGTTCTGGCGTAGACCGAGAACCCAACGCAAAATGAACAGGTCCAGTATGTATGTACATTCATGGAAGCAGTCCTTCTTCAAACACAAAAATTGTATAAATTCTGGTGAATCCCATGCGCGAGGTAGGGCGTTCTGACCTTACTATTCGCCCCCAAAGGGTGGGGTGGGGGTAAACTCTATGTACTTAATTTGCGTTATTTATTCTGATAGTATAAACGATTTGAATATGGTGTCATCGTTTTTCATATGCTAATTAGATATTAAATTGTAGAAAGTAATGAATAGTTTAAAATGAAAGAAGGGGCGCCTTAAATTATCAATCATAATTAATAAACCCGCTCTGCAACAATGTTGGGGGTGGGAAGTGGTGGGTGTTGGAGGGTGGAGGGGGGTTGATATCTCTATCATATATGGAATGATGCACCAACCGTTGTTGGTGTTAGTGTCCATGGGTCAGGATGACAGGCGCTAATTTCGTTCTGTAAGGACCGACGAATGGTTCCCAGATTTGTCTCTTTTTGTGTTATAGCTGACTTTCCAAACCATAAGCGGACTCACCCAACTGATGCACTTAGCATATGGTTCCTACTCACCCATTGGAAACCATACAACTAAAAAAGCTGGGAAAGCAAAGTCTCGTAACTTTTATGGGTGGGGCCAATGATATCCAGCCACTAATTGTGGTGACATGATAGCGGGAAGCCCATTAAATGGATCCCCCCATTTTTTTGTGGTAGAAAGGGGTATCATGATACCGGTCTACTGTAAGATATACCCCTGTGCTAGGGTTTAGAGCCCCAAAAGTAGAATGTTTCCTGGTAATGGATACATTTCGCGTCCTCGAATATTTTAACGTTTCTATCCATCCTGATAGATATATCTCTTGACTTGAATAAACTCCATATTTTGAATTTTTATAATGAGCAGTATAGAACATTCAATTTTCTAACATCTAAACGCCGAGTATTCTTAGGAATCATATCCATATTTAGTGTAATTGAGGATTTTCTATAAATGTTTAAGTAGATACTGATATACTTCACTTCCATTCACTCACACGACTTGAACACTGCTTGATGCACTAAAGCTCATATCAGTGTATGGCTATGCGTTGCCTGCCTTTCAATATAGCAGTAAACCGTGATCGATGTACATATTTTTTTAATCGGGACTTTTAACAACTACTGTTCGAGTTAAGACATTTTTATAAAGCGTGATACATAAGTTAGTGGTATAGTTTGGAAGTTCATAATCAACTCACAGTATAAGAACCTTAATATACTTTGAGAATCTACTCATAAAAAGTAAACTGAACTACATTACCTAACAAAATGCACATACTACAAACAATATGGCTTACTCTTGAATAGGTAACAGGACACACCTCACCGGATAGTAAATCTTATCTGACGCGAGACTCTTTCGGAAGTGCCTGAGACTTAATACTGATAGATAAACAAAATAAAAACTTCTATCAACTCATTAATCTGTATAACACTAAAAGTACATCGAGAATAGTGTTCCTTGACTAGCTGTGGTTGTTGTTTTCTATGAGTAACACCAGATTAAATTCCCCAAGGAGAACAAGCACGGTCTTTCACACATTTAATAATCGGCCCAGTAATGGTAATCTATGTCGGCCTCACACCGCAAAGTTTACTAACATATAACCTCCATGAAAAGGTACTTACTCATTAATGTAGAATGAAGTAGCAAGGTTATTTACAACGGCAATAAACAAAAATTTTATTTGTACCATCTTAAGATTCCCAGAACGTGACAGGTACTCTCAATGAAGCTGTATTGGCTTCAGAAGTGTGAGAACCTTTCATAGTCTCAAGATTTTCGACATGGGGTGTACCAATTAAGATCTCAGGACCCAGTTAAAAACTATTCAATAATTTAGTCATCAGAAAATTCCAGAAAAAGATCCACTCGAACTTCTTATAAAAATCTATCTCCTTAACTCATCAATGAACATTGGTATTTATGCAACAAACTTGGAAGGCCAATTACTACATTGAAGTAAAGATTTATGAAAAATTCAACGTTTCCATCATATTATTAATTCGGTTTATTAATATATTATCAAAATTAGGGAATGCTGGTCTTTTAGACAAAGTACATATCTCGCTAGACCAGCATAAACCTCAATTAATTGCATCTCCAATAGGTGTCAAGCCCACTCAGCCGTCAAGCTTACGCTCCCCTCAAGTTTCCCGGGTATAAGGCACCCAAGTCACTGTGCCTCTCTGTCTGACGTAACCTCGGGCACACCCCTCAATAAAATCCAAGCGGTATTGAAGCACAACCATTTTAAATCCTTGGGCAATTTAAAATACAAATCCAAATTTCGCAACTTGAGTTCTGTGTTAGTACTAGTTCTGTCCACCTTAAATATGAGTTGTCTGTTCTGGTCGTACTATTGTCATTCAATTATATCTACTGTCTTAATAGACTTATTTATCAGTTTGATTTCTCATATTTTCTTATTTCATCATGTTGTATATTCGGCGTCACTCAGACTTCGTAATAGAGCGCAGTCGATATTAAATTGACAGTAGCATGCAACTTTAGGGGAATTAATGGTTTATTCAGTTTCTCGCGCAGACTGAATCAGAGAATGGCAATAAATCGGAGATCTCGGCTGATCACTGAAAAAACATATGTAATCGATTTCACATTAAACAGCGATCTGATACATGCGAGATATGTTTTTTGCAAGTTAACGAGGATTATTACTGAACGCACGTAACGAAAACATGAACTTTGCGAAGAATAAATAGTTCAAGAAGATTGAATACACGACCCGAGACACCAAAAAAGGTTATGCATCTGTCTGACGACTTATTAAGTATTCACTAAGTATGCTTTTTTTTGGTGTGTCCATCTGCTGCATCTATTAAATACGTGGGTGGGACGACGGGTGGTTACCGTTTTTGTACAATATCTAGAAATTGCTACATTAGAGGCCAATATTTCACTACAAAAAATCAGCTAAAACCAACTCCCCATCCCACATATTGTTTACTCTACTCGTGACTGGCTCTGAGGAAATTTCATGCTCCGTAGAAACTGATATTTAGGAGTAATTGGAACTGTAATGAGCGATACAGCTATCATAAGCCACGCAGATGGAACGCAGCATCACATGTTCGTTAAGGTTCTACTGAGAATTTGATAAATGAGCCATTTAGATGTGGCCACACCGCTTTCACAGTGTTCTCCTTTGGAGAGAGTAATGATTTATAAACACACACATTTGTTGTTTTATGACTCGGATTCAAAAGCACGCCCAGTAATCTCTGTTGCGGAAAGTATTTCTCAACATCCACATGTGAGACGTCACCTTGTTTGCTACTATCTGGTCTGGCTTTCTTAGTGCCTTCAGCACATATCCATAGCAACGAAAATCAGCAGTAGTGCTTTTGAGTCAGTAGGGATTCTGAAAATCTTGTACCCAGTGCAATCACACAGGATGATGACTCTGCTTACTCGAGTGCCGTGTGACAGACTGCTTAGTGGGGACCACTACTAGAGTGGTTTCTAGAACTTCTCGTGTTTCATCCCGAAGAAACCGCCCCATTTAAGTAAAGATCGGGCCTCTTACGAGCAAGCCTAAAGGAGGTGTGCAGAGGGCTTTATTCTACCCTCTATTACAGTGGTACTCCGGTCGTATCGCAATCAATCCTCGTCATTTGCGTTTTGTAAGTTATAACGCGTTACTCCCTCGGGTCAAAAGATGAATACGCCGGTCATTTTTAATAGAATTTGGTAGTCGGAGTACGAGGTTGATAGATTAATGGTGGTCAATGATTGCTTAAGGATCAAGGTCTATTTCCTGAATCACGGGGCTTCGTCTCGCCAGTCAACCAAGACGGAATCTGTCCATATGCATGCAATGTGTCCCATTTGCACATCAACAAGCTGATCGAGTCTACTCTATGTTATATTCTATTCGAAGGGCGAAATGCGCCGTGAAAATGTTGAGGAAATTAGTACATTGGAGGAGATTGTTTCATTAAATTTAATATATGGTAAAAGGATTAATGACCACTTCCTCCATCGTCCATAGACTGGCTACAATAGGTTCGGAGGTTTTGGGTGCGGCTATACTGTAGACAATGTGTTCATATTTCTTAGCACATCTCAATGTAATGAAGGACGCATAACACTAACGGCCCTGATATATGACGGCACGCTGTACATCCGAATTAAATTGAACACTGTACAGAGGGATAGAAGGGAAATTGGATCTGGAAGGTCTACTGAGGATTTCAACGATGGATCTGTGGGCCCTACTGATCTTCAACAGAGCACGGCAGATAACTATTATCCAATCATTGCTTTGGAGCTGGGACTCCGACTTCTTTCCCATCACTCGAGTCCGCAACATCGAACCGTACGGATCGCTACAAATATCCCATCCTGGGTAGCCGCAACGGACTCAACATCTAGGGGGGTAACGGAGCGGTGCACTACGGAGTAACGTGAAGTTGAAAGCCTGAGATAACCGGGATATATTTTGTCTTAGTGCGAACACCACCGGGCTGGATTAGCTTCGAATACAGGCAATTCACGTCTTTTACATAGTGTGTCAAATTGGTCTGTAACCAAACGAACATAGTGCTCTCTTCCTTCAAATAACGTTTTTGACTTATCTCGTTTCATCACTGCCATCCTATGAACAATGAATTCGGTTAGAAGTGCATGAAACTTCAACTATATATGGACAAATCTAATGTCGGACGAGCAGAAACTTAATCGCTTATGAATGAGAACTTTGAACAATAGGAAAATACACTGAATTGGTCATTCGGTCCTGTCACAGCATTTTGAGGCGTAGTCCCATGGCTTACTCCGCATGATTATATATTCATATCTTTTTTAAAACTGTGAGTTACACCCCACCTTCTATCTCTGCAGAGAATCTGATTTAGATTTCAATGCCAACATGTACAAGTTCGTGAAAAAGAAGTTATTGTAGGCTTATAATTGGCATGGTGAGAAATTACATCTGTGATAGTCTTGTCCATCATTGAGATTTCTCCAAAATGAGAGTGCAGACAAGTATGTGGCACTAGAAGCGTTTCGCGTTCAGAGATTGTTCTATCCATATAGGCCGATAACTGAAAAGATACTTTTCACCCTTATTTGGTAAGTTATCTTTGAATGTCGAATCTTCGCGTAATGTAACACTGGGAGGGATTTCAGACCCTAATCTCTTCGAGTCAGTCCTACAGTATCTATTCCCAATATCAGAAAGGCTGCAAAATTGTGCTATTCTGCGTATCAAGCTCACGAACAAGAATCATGGCTAGATCCTCACCTTGGGACTCTTTCTCGTTTTCTTGGCGGTTTCATACTTATGCATTCCAATACTTTTAAATGGGTATTTACTCTGGCAGCGAATCAAATGCTCATTCCTTAATTAACTCGCAATGCCTCGTCATATATTTTTGGCATTCGTAAGACCATGTCACTTACAGAAAAGGTTGTAATGTAGAATAACGTTTCTCGATCTGTTTTTTGACAAAACAATACATACTCCCAAATCTACAGGAGAAATGCTTTCTAGAGGAACGTGGTCGTTGAAGAAGAAGATTGGAGGACGTAGAAGTACGGTAGTTTCTGTGGTTCTGTAATTCGACTTGGAATATCTTACAGGAACTAGCTTGTTTCTATTGCCTTTTATAGATTTTGGATGTAATAAATTACTGTGACATTTCCTGTTGACGGTACTCTTTCAGCGAATCAGCTGCCCATTCATCAATAGCATCATAATTTGTTTGCATCTTTAACTTTTTTTACGACGAGATGCCTCTCAATTAATGTTTCCTATTGACTTTCTCTGGAATTAATCTAAAACATCTGGGTTTTCTGTCTGACATATCACACAAAATCGCGTATTGTATTGATGTTTTCGTTTAACGTCTAATGATTCAGGTCAATTGAAGCCCCACAATGACTGGTTAAACAAATTTATTATAAGCTACGTAATAGACTTTAGTCATTTGACGATAATGTAAGTTACGTATTTACTTTTATCAATGACGCACTGTTAGTCTCATAAGATTGTTACGTCAAACAGTGAATTCAGTGTGCGGACGTGTTAATGTTATGGCATATAACTTTGATTTTTTTCTTCTTAATTTAATTCAAAATGAATTTTAAATATAATATTATTTTTTTTTGTTTTTTTAGTAGAATTCCACGCAAAGAACTAATCTAAATGCATGAACATGCATGTATGCAAAGAAAAAAGATTTTTTGGAAAAGAACAGAGAAATTCGAATTTTTGGAGGAAACGGCTGCATTATTTAACTAACGTACTCTTTAGCTATGTAGATGTTTTTTAATATGAAATAGTATAATACAGGCTTTCGGCATCCCTTTTCTCGTTGACGGCTTTCAACGGGAATTTGGTAAAAATTGGTGTCCGCCATTTTGAATCGACCATTTTGACCTACTTAACGGGGCAGCGCCATTTCATGAAGGCAGCAGTATTTTTTTTTCGTATTCAGCATACTCGAAATAGGTTAAAAACTATGTGGACCAAATAATAATTAAATCCGCCGTTAGGAATTAATTTCTAGCGCTTCCTTTTTAAGAATCAGGACCAGACTATATGGATGGAAGTTGTCCATCAGACATTCTGGTGAAGGCAGAGATCATCAACCCAGGTTCCCTGAACGGAATTGTGACTAAGAAACATTATGACCGTGCTTTACACTGCCACAAGACAATGTTTAAATGATTGGTGCAGCTACTGTTGACAATGTATCTAAACATGACAAGAGGTGACCAATTTTCCTGTTCTCTCTGCTTGCTGTGACAACAGTATTCTCAGTGTCGGCTGCTTGAAGATATCAGTATGAACAATATCTTCAGAGACTATGAACAGTATAGAAAAGAGTTGAGACAAGGGAAGCATGGGAGAACAGCCCAGTTCCGGCCAACGTACATATATAACATCGGGCTTGTACTATCTCTCTTGTATGTTGTGTGGATGATTGACTTTGAGCCGTATGTCTAGTGTTTAATGGTTATTCCTAATCTGTTCTGCGGCTTTGGAGGTCAGAACTATGCTAGATAACTCACATTCTTTGGGATTTTTTATGGTCAACATTGAAATTTCCCATCCAGGTGCTATGGAGCTACTGAGGCGTGGGACATTCAGTGTGGCACGATTAGTCATCCCTAGAAAACGATGTGCTGCTGAGAAGATGATACAGACATTTTGTTCAGCACTCCTTTCGCTGCCTGAGAAGTGAAAGAGGAAATGCTTGACAACCTGGAATCTTTCAATAGTAGCATCGATAAAGGAGCACGTTTCAACAAAATTAATAACTTGATATATCACATGCTCGAAGACAAGTGTGGCGAGGAGATCATCACTGTCAGTCAAACGTAGACTTGGCTACTTTATCACTATGTCGGCGCAGCTTGAAATAACATATTCACCTCTGCAGTTTTAAGATTGCCATCTGGAAACATAAAGACAAGGTTCTATCATATTCCCTGTCCCACAGATGGAATCGAAAATGAACAATATGATGTGTGGGACATTTTCGACAGAGAAAGAACCTATCTTACCTCAGACTGTCATTTGGTTATCTGAATAGTATCCTGAATGCAGATGGGGAAGAGGAAGAACATGGAAAGTTCTTCCTATAAAATAACCAGGACAATTCACGGAACTCCAGTTCTGAAGATTCCGATTAAGCTTTAAAATGTACTATCTCAGTTTGTTTATTTTTGAGATTGTCAAAATGGTATTATGGTGTCTTTGGCGAAATCTTAAATGTTAGGGTTAGAGGAGATAAATGTGAAACTTTGACGAAATGCATAACTCTGGTGGTTCCAAATATGGTCAGAGATTACCAATAGACATTGTAATATAATATGATACATCCTAATAGTTGAATTGGGCCTGCACGATTTGTGAATAACAGTTGACTTGTTGCCGATGCAGTGAAAAAAGCGATCCATATTAGTAAATAACTATTGTACCCAAAAAATGACCGAAAGAAGTCTGGGCAAACTACCAACAAGCAGACTGATAGACATGTAAAGAAATGGCATGAATAAAAGCTGGTTTCTTGTTTAATTACAGGGACTATTTCAAGTTACATTTTAACTATGGAAGAGAGTGTTTTAGAGGATGCCCTTATGGCAAGTGCTATAACTCCTGTGCATCCCATATTTGAGAAACATTTTATTTTTCTATTCAGGGCACTCCAAGGAGCATTTCGACACTAGTCATGATTACCTCTAGAGGGATGCATGGTAGGTCTATCTGGTTTGCATAGTATAGTCCTTGCCTGTATATGCGATTGATAAACGAGTCATCTCCATTCTCACGTTTACGTCGGTTTCAAAGTGGCATACTGCTAATGACACAGTTCAAAACTCCAATTAGGAAAACTTATATCCCAACTTTGAAAACCAGATACGGTTTGAAGGCATTCAGCACACATACTTAGCTACCTGGTTTCTCACCTCACTTGTGTATGACACCATAATCGCTTCAATTCACAATATTATTGCTCAAAATAATTCAAGTTCTGTTATGTTCCCCCTTCCATGAACTGGAACATATTGTTTAAGTGTAAAATCAAAATCTTCTTTTTCTCAAACAGAGTTGTCCTGGCCATACCTTTTTTGTCTTTTGACATAGGCCTTCGATATGTTCTAAGTATATCATCAAAATGACATTTGGGCTTAACCTTTTATGTAAAGGTCAAATAATAGAAGGGGGATGTTTTGTCTGGATCGACATTTTTGTCTTCTAACTTCGGTCTTTGTCTTTGGTATGTCGGTAAACAATCATTGAACAGTTTTCATGTGTCAATTTGATAGCTTTAATCTCGTTCATTTCCAAGCTAACAATATTGATATTGGTGTACAATCTAGCTTATTGTAAGTATCCATTAGCCCTGATTAGTTTAAACATTTATATCTCAACAACTTTACATGCACTTCTAGTATTAGACAATCTTGTATAGGAATTTTGCCCCTACCCCCTCAAATAAGTCTCTGTTGCCTACGGGAAAATAATAAATTGCACGTAAATTTAGTTTCATTTTGAATTCCACAGAAAAAACACCTTTCATGAATTACACACGCATTGAGCTATATCCACAGAATTGCTTGTATCACGTTCATTGATTTACATGCACTAATAATCCAAAAACACAATATTAGCTGCTTCGTGATTCTGTTCATTGTTCACAGCGAAAAGTATTTAAAAATAGCAGCGTACATTCTAGTGGCTGCAGTTGTTCTGAATGAATTATGATAAAATCCCACAAACCCAGTGTTCTTAACATTATCGAAATGATGATAGTTCCAATGGGCTTACATGTAATTCATTTTTAGCTGACGGTCCGGGCAAATGTATCAGAAACAGGTGACACAAAATACTAGTTGTGTTCTCTTTTTTTATCTTTTGAAAAGTGCACTAGTATTTTCTAATTGGAATTCAATATAAATCTTTAAAGCTTTTGTAAGTGGCGACTATGAGTTTCATGCCTAAAATATTCTAGCAGAGAACATACATCTGTATCATAACATTAAATGTTCTCTGATCTCTTAGGCTTAAAAATTTCAAAATTACACTACGCTGTGCATTCACATCCAGTGCTGACTCGGAAGCCATTTTTGTTGTCTGCTCAAAACTATAGAATATTAATGGAGTCTCTCACTTTTTGAAATGAAGTTGCTCGGTAATTACAGTGCTGTTCCTCAGTAATGGATGCACTACGCCCCTACTGTAGCTGAACACTTTGATAAATATTATTATAACTGGATTGTAGCACCTGCTGACGATGCTGACCAGCTCGCCGAAAGTCTGAGGAGGAAACAATTGTAACCAGGTTGCCTGTGTATTATGCCTCTCCCGCTAAAATACGAAATTGGTCCTGGGAAGTTCGGACCGCAAATGACCAGTGCATGTTTTTATATTGATTTTACACATCGTAGTGCGATTGTTGTTTCAGCCATTTTTTATTGCACTAAGACGTACTTGGATTATGGTGACGTTAAAAATATGGTACCCATCCGACGCGCTGATAGTCCAGCGTATTTAAAATTTACCTCCTTTTTGCGTAGAGAGACACGTAACTCAGAAATCCACGTTAATACATTAATTACAGCTATTACTATCTAACTTCGTAGATTTTAAAACGATCTTATACCTTAGGGGAATATTTGTCCAATTTCTCTAGATAGCATATTTTTTATCAACCCATCGGTTGAGCTTCACTGCCTCCTGAGATACGGCAATACATCGCCCCACCCCATACCATAGACCGTCACTCAGTGATCTTGTTTAAGCAAGTAATTATTCTTACAAATCAAATTAAAACAAACTGTCTTATATATTGAACAAGGTAAAACAGTATATCGTCGATCGAGTACACTCTCAGTTACTTTCGACTGAATATTTCCTGTAATATGATGCTCGCATAGACTTCTACCGGGTTCTCATAATCGGCCAATGCTGTTTAGAGCTAACTAGCTTACAGCCTCCGTCAATTTCTATTGGCGCATTTTGATCTTTCTTATAAATGCCATCAAATTCTGAAAATATATTTCTCCGACATAAATATCATTCAGATCAGACAACCATTATATCACATGCGAATAATATATTTCAACTCTAGCTGGCTGCTATGAAGAAAGAAAAGATAGAAGATACAGGAGGAAGATGTAGGTTGCGGTTTGCTTTGAAGAGCGGTGTTTTCCAGGAGTGTGCGTCGGGAAGGTATTATACGTTGATGAGTTTGGGTTTCGCAAGGGTTGGGGGGTTGTTTGCCGAGTCGTAGCATATGATTTACTAATTGTATGAATGATCCCAAGTGTCATGAGTCAGAGAGAATGCAATTAACGAGTTCACATACTAAGGTCTAAAGGGGAGGCGTTTATTAAAAAGATCCTAAGGCAAGGAGATAAGCGAACACAACGTGATCAATCTCGTAGTCCGAAATAGAATACCAAAAAAACAAAATGGGCGAACACAGGCTTCTGGACACACCAGAGGGTGGATCGAGGTCTGCCTAGGGAGAAGTAAAGAGAACTCACTTCCTGTGGACCATTTACATCCGCCGGATGTGCCCAGTAGCAGAAGGTAATATCTGTGAGCTAATCTTGTAGTTCATGATTTCAGTGTTATGTACAAAATCGGATTAATCTAATTGCTATTAAAATACGATCGAGACAGCATTTGACCCCAATGAGGTCACTTGTTGGCAAACTCTAATCGTCTATAACGACCTATAATGATATTTCGCGAAATGTTGCTTCTTTAACGTGCTAATTGTTGAATATCATCTTACAACAACTTGTTTTGTAAGTATGATTGCTCTTGGGTAAATGCTACCATTAATTAACCGAAAAATAAAAGTGGTATTTTATTATCTTTAAATTTTGTTATGAAATTATGTGTAGGAAACTGTAGCGCTGCCTTAAGTGCCTGAATGGCCAGTCCAGACTGCGGCAAGCCGAAATGAGTGTTATGATAGGTGTACTTGGGTACAAGTCCCCGGGCGGAGATCATATATAACGACCCCCATCCCCCGATTCAATATTATTTAATATTTTTGACAAACCGATGCCGCTCTATTCATATAGCCGGAAAATTCATGACCTCGAATACATAACAAACAGCTATTAAACTTGATGATCCGATGTCATGTATAGTTGCCCTAGCTCATGCTAAGTAAGTGCATATTGTTAGTTGCCCAACTAAGCCCGGCCCGACTCGCCTAGGTTAAAATTAGTTCAGGTTGGAAATGTTATTAATTTTCATGATTAAAATTTTATTAGGAGGATCAATTTCCAGCGGATAATTTTAAGCACCCATTGATCAAAGTTGTCCATGCCCATTGAATAAATCAGATATGCTAAAAATACTAATACTGACTTGATCAAAAAAGCGGACCAATTCACAGCAACGAGGCGGCACCACTCATTGTTTATACCAATATATAGGAAAGGGGGGGGGAGTTCAAGTGATGCTAGTATATCCGTATCATATGATCCCATGAACGGTACACTCGCGGTCGGAGAACACAATATAACGGTTATCGTAAATTTTTCGCCTCCGATGAGCCAGTATTTATAATTTTATAAAGAGATCGCGAATAGTCGGATGTCCTCCCCACATAATTTCCGGTTAAATCAGTTTTTCGCCCAATCATGCATGCTAAATCAAGATTTCACAGAATAATAAGTTGTGATGATTACAGATGTGTGTTGTATTCTTTAACACCACTCTTCTATCAGAATATTTTCAACAATCATAATGAGACGATCAGCTGAATACCAGTGAAGTGGTTTAAAAAACCCGCACAATAACATCAGCTTCTTGCTGTTGAGCATTTTAATTGTAACGTGGGATTTTTACGTCCCTTACATTACAGTTTGCCTTATTATAATTTAGTATATAATTAGAGTCTTTGAATCATGATATATGACTAGGTTGCTGTACAATGTATCAGTTAGCCTTTGAAAAATGTCAGAAGGAGTAAAAAAAATTAGTACGTTACACTTACCCCATCTCTCGACCCCCTTCTTTTAAGTTTTCAGAATCTGTAATTTTATATGTAGAATTCAAAGATATATCTACTTTACATTGCGCAATCGCCTCACTTATATATATTTGATATGATTCTTAGACATTATATCAGTTCTGTATATGACTATTTGATACTGATGTTATCAGTGACCCTTTTGAAGCAAACTTGTCCAAGTAAAAAAATATTATGTGGCAGCCATTACTATACCCCCCTTCTTGCAAAGTAATATTCGTTATTCTGTATATTAGCATTGTCAAGACCAGATATAATACAATAATCTTTCAATATTCAAAAACTTCGGTAGCCTTGATATTTTATTCTAGCCATGATGCTGAATAGATATATTATCGTTTCTTTGGAAGTTCGAGATTCTTCCTTTTTTTAAAAGCTTGTTCTTTATAATTATCTTGTAACATAAAGTTGATATTGCGAAAATTGGTCCATTCCCACCCTATAGGGCCAAGTGCGTTATACCTTGAGTTATTCGATAATAATAAGTTTTTTTTGAAAACATCGATATACATGGGCAATTAATAGCATAAAAACCAAAATTGTCTGTGTGATAACTCAAAAAATAATTGTTGACCCTAAGATAAAACAACGTACTAAAATTAATTCTATTTATAAAAAAATCGGTAATGTAAACAGCTCAATTTAGCTTTTAAAAAAATTCCAAGATTTATCGAACAATTTTTCAAGTTATTCATTCCCAAAGATCGAAAAGAGACACATTTTTCAGAAAAAAATACCCATTTCTTAGGGTTAAAATAAATCTGCCCAATTTTATTTAAAAAAAAAACAAAGATATCATTTGCGTTTATTACATTATTATCTACTCAAGTAGGCAATGATGTGATTTGTGTTCTGCATAATAAAAATATGAGATCATACTTATGTAAGGCTTAAATTTTGACTTTTATTGAAAAATAAAAAAATAAGAGAAAGGTGTGTATGACTCCATCATTCGACAAAATGGTGCTGCAAACATTGATTGTTATTTAAAATGCCTACGGTTAAAGGATATTGTTTACATGTGAGTTTATTTTGGAGACTATTATCAAGTGTTTTAGCTTATATTGATGAAGACGCAAAGAAGAAAAACTATAGGGTGATTGGTACAAACAGAACTTTTAATT
Source organism: Ostrea lurida (assembly GCA_903981925.1). NCBI lineage: Eukaryota > Metazoa > Mollusca > Bivalvia > Ostreida > Ostreidae > Ostrea > Ostrea lurida. The sequence goes on from CAJDSM010070261.1 coordinate 18,611, forward strand.
ATCCATGTCTATGACAGCATGTCTAGCTAATTTAAATGAATCGTTAACCAAACATGTTTGATCATAGCCTCGTCTAGTTAGATTAATCCCCTGATCATTCATCGTTTGACTCCGCACACATGAAACGTTTTTGAAGTGGGGTGGATCGCTCAGTTTTCCACTTCCCGGCCTACACTTCCTTAAAGTTTTAGGGCCGGCTTGGGGATCCATGATTCTCATGGCCTCTAGTAAGCCCTTTTCTTGTATTATGGAATATTACTCTAATTGTAAAGCTAAATTACCAATAGATGTAATAATATATCATTCTGATCCGATAGGAAAAAAATATTGTGATTACAATTAAAACATGCATGCTCGAGTTTTTCTCTGTTTTATATTTCATTTATTGACTATAAACATGATAATCCTGGAATGATATGTAATACATTACTTATTACACTATTCAAAATAGTGAGTTGATACATAACAAGTCCTCTCTTTCCTCTTGGAAATAGTTGGGTAAGTATGTCGCGATAAATTAAACAATTTAGGCTATGTTCGTTAAATTTTCTGTACACTGAAACACACTCCACATGTCCTATGCATGGCGACACCACACAGATTACGAAATGAATTGCACATCTGGGCTAGGATAACGTCAATGGGCTCACGTACGGGTAGATTGATGAGCGGCGGTCAGACACCGGAGAGATGCCTTACAGGCGTGCCTCCTAGGCCCAACCAATGATCCCAGCCTCTGGGATGTTAGTCAGGGATCGAACCGTGTGCATTTGATAGCCACAACCCACTTCTTGGTTTTATGTATATTCTATTTATATCTTAGCGAAGATTGATCACTGTTTCTGCTATATCTTGCCATTTATACTAGGTTCTAATATTCCCTGAAATAATTTTTGGATGGAATAAACAAATCCGCCTGATAATTTTTTTCTCAGGGCCTTCTCCTTCGCTACATGGGTAGATTAAAATTCATAATTTTCATGTAAATTGGCTATTGTACTAATTTGGAAAAAGTTAGTGAAGGGGCAGTCTATTATTTGCATATAAATACCTCCTCCCACATATAATGATAGACTCTGTGGCCCAAGGATTAGATTATAAAATAAAATATACTACAATGAGAAATTCAAACCAAATAATAAATTATCTATTCCAATTAAATTATAATATAACCCTAGAGTAGAAATGGTGGGGTTGTCAACCTTATTTATGCATCGGACATTTCTTTAATGGTATTATGTCGGTACAAAACGTTACCAGTATCCAGCCAAAAGTCTGCCTTATACAAAGACTGAAAGAGTATTACCATTCATCGTCGCGTCTGGACATGTATTATAGTAGCAGAAATTTGATGGGCGAGAACGTAACTCGGCATTCAATACACGCCGATTCCGATATCGCCCTAGGTTCTCAAATCTATTTTTGAATAATTGACGATAGCAGTTAAGAGGAATCTGTTTCTTACTGTCCTTGGTGGCTGGGTGAAGAAAAATAACCATGTTTTCTCTAATATATGCCATTGCAGGGTTAAAATACACAGTTTTAGACCCTCTGTGTATGGGATTTATATTATTCTATGCCTTCATAAGCCCGGCGGGAAAGACGAACTACTGCGAAAACAAACTTATTTCAGCATATTCGGAATAGTGTTTGGGTTAATTTAATCTTAGACATAGGGCAGGCGGACGAGAGGGGCTGTCAACAAGCGATCTTGCATAATATAATAACGTACTAGCACGGACCCATGACAACGATCCTTATGAAACTAGGAACACCACTAATTTACACTGCCTTGCGAATATGAGACACCATCTACCCACATTTAAGTGACGCCAAGTATTGGTAATTAGGTGAAAGGTGACTCATGAAAATTTAGATACGGCTCAATAACTTCCAATGCCGCAACTCATGACTTTGATGTAGCAAGGGAATGAAGGTAGAAAGTGGATTCTTTTGCAAAAGTGCCACAACAACATATTGTGGACTAGCCGAACATGAACACTACGTCTAAGGATCATATCCGAAAAGACCCAAGGCGTGAATTTCACTTGCATAAATGGCTAAACAGATCTTTAGGTTTGACGAATGACGAGGCCAGGATGCAGCCGGGGACCAACGCCACGACGCGAAACACCTAGCACCGTACCTATAACCCCGCGCCATGCCATATACGAAGTGGCCGGCGAGAGCCTACCAACATGAAAGCCACCGCGACGGGAGGTCCATTTTGATGAGAGCAGGTGGGTGTGGAAAAATTTAGATTAAATAATAACAAGAAACATAGAAAGGGACAGTCTATTATTAGAGTTATTTTCTATCTATTACATATTGCATAAAGACAAGATCATATTTAATTCTACCCAATGAGAAAAACAACGAATAAGTCAATTGTCGTTATTTAACAGATATTCATCAAAAAGAGATGTCGAAGGAAACTAAATTGATTAAATTGAAAATTGCAGGAAAGAGGTGAGGGAGGGGAGCCTGGGAGTAGGGTAAGCAAATGGTCCTGCCTCGCCTCTGAATCTATTGAAAACTTCGTTCGTTGTCGAAAATCCTCGCTCGGACTGACGGGCACATTTTGAATTTAGTTTCGGTCTTTGCCTTACATGTCCTTGAACAAAATTAATCAAGGTAACGCAAATATGCACGTTGATAAAACTCAGATCCACGTCTGAGGTTCAAATTTTAATTAACAGGTTAAAAGTCGAGGATCAAAAGTTAGCATTATAGGACTAAAAATGTTTTAACCTCGTTAAATTGAGCAACCCCCTTTTCAATTTTCCTAGTTTTTAATTTAACCATTTAAACTTTAACGAGTTAAATGATATTATTATAAAGTTAGGAGAAGTTTGGGAAATAGCAGCATCACCCGGGCAGTGGGTTGCAATTATCTAGTGTTCTTCTCTACATTCTACCGAAAGGGAAACAGTGTTAGGTGAAAAAAATAGTCAGATCTCTAGTAAAATTACAACAGTAATTGGAGTTACAAAGTCGGGGTCTTTACTTCGTTCCTTAGCAAGTTTTTTTTGGAGATGTGCATTTGACTTTACCCTTATTATTGACTTCCCATGGTTGAGTAATCCTTAGGGGGCTACCAATGCAATTCTTTCGAAACCGACGACTTCTTAAATATAGAGTATAACGAGATAGTGTTTTTGCTTAGGTAATAGGGTTTCAGGGGAGAACAGCTCAAAATCGCAACCTACACATGAGAAGGGACGTCCCCTAGGGCGGCCGAGCTTTTTAAGAATTGCCTCATTTACATCACTTTCATTCAAAAAATATCTGAACATATTATTAATCTCACCTTTGAAGCAATCCCCTATTATTCTTCCAGAAATTATAAATGTTTGTTAACGATTGATCAAAGGGCTCGCATTCACTGCGCATTATCATCTCTATTTACTTAAAGAAATTAATTTAAGCATGCCTAACGCTAAAACCCGCGAGCCCCCTGCTTTGGGCATCCAAAAACCACCCAACGTGTATTGATCTTTGTTGCTGTATAATCTCACCAATCAAGATGGCTGGAGCCAGCTCTACCCATAAGTTGCTCGGTTGACCCCCATATTAATCAAACTAAGTACGTAGGTAACTAAGTCCATATTACAGTAGTCGCATTGAGGAGTAGAGCAATGGGCTATCTTTGAGGTATGTGTGGTTCTACTCCAATTATTATACCTACTTACACAAAGTTAATACTGGCATTTATATTTAATTAAGGGTCGACTCCACCACTGTGCTACTCAATTTTCATGTGGGCATATAGTAGGAGAAATTGAGAATGTGCTCAGCTACAAAATAAAATTTTATCTTGACTACAGAATTAAATTCAAAATGAAGTTAGCTACGAGGGAAGGAGTAATCTGACACTGTTTTCTACAAATGATGTTTATTTTGTGGATTTAAAATTTCTTTTGAGTATGAATTTCAATACATTGTGTTCTAGTTACTAAAAATAACTGTTATAGCTGAAATAACATTTTTGAAAGGGTTGTTTTAATTTGATTTCTACAAGAACAGACATTTTTAAAATGATG
>CAJDSM010070293.1:1816-14590 GCA_903981925.1 Ostrea lurida
AGAGAGAGAGAGGCAATTGTTTATATCTCTGCTCGTTTGCTTAGTATTTCTAGCCGTGTGACTTACCTGGCGGGATTGAAGAGAGATGTGGCGTTTTGTAGTATTATAGGATAAGGCGGATGTTCAACAATTGAGATTTTTTGGCATTGGTTGAGATGCTGCATCTGTACTCGGTTGTCGACTGGGCTCGTTGGAGATTCGAAGTAGTGCTCAGAACCTTTTATCTTTGAGAATCCAAAGATTGACTCTGCGAAAATCCATCTACTACATAAACGTTATATCTGCTTCCTAGTATTTCTTCTACAGAATTTCTTGTTATGGCCTGATCATTTAGCTGTTTTCCCGATGATAAGTAGCCTTTTGGGAATTCCTTGTAGCTGGACATTCGGAGATTTCTATTGGTCTCGTTTTATATTGGTAGGTAAAATACAAAGAACATATTTTTGAGACAATATTTTGGCTATGTTATCCACATTCCAATCTCATCATAAATTGAATTAAGTAAAATGCTGGCTGGAGTGGATTGATTTTATAATAATAAGCTGACAAGCAGGTACGATACGTATAACAAGTGCTTTGTAACTACAAACCGATATAATTCACTCGTAGGAGCTACGCCAAAAAACACACAATATACCTGAAATTCGAGTTGTAGGCAACACTGGTCAATGATGGTAGTGCATCGACTCCCCCTAACTCTTGACGACGACATAGACAAAAAAAGATATGAAGGCGTTGAGATTCTCTTGCACGCGTTGCTCACCTGCCTTGTGCAGTTCGACGTCATCTCTCTATGCTTGACTATTGATCAAGGTAATCCTAAACTAATACATCTCGCCGTTGAGCCTGGTTTCATGCTCCGATCATCAAACCCAAAGTACTGTCTGATGCGTTGGATGGCACGTGTCGTCTGGGTGCTGTCTGATCCCTGTTCCGGTCAATAGTAATAATTACTCACTGGTATACAAATACTGAATAACAAACAGTCTGATGTGTTTTCAGTTGGGTCGGTCCTCAGGAATCTTCTGGTCTTTTAGGGCTTGTGGCTCGAGTTAGCGTCGGTTCATGTATTGGGGCGATGTAGTCTTCGCTAATTTGTATGTTAATTTTTGATCGTCTTCTATTATGTGAATATCAAGAATCAGGTGCACAGCGTATGGAGCGGATATCTGGTGTGGTCCCGCCTGATTGAGGCCCTCTAGTGGGTTTCTGTGCTAGGTGGATTTTAGGTGCTAGGGGAGGACTGGCCGCACAGAGTCACTCTGGATAGAGGGGAGAATCAAACCTAGGGGGGCCCGACAGCCCCGGGCGTGAAGCTACTCTCTTTCGCCCAATTTGGAAGAATAGATTATTTAGTCTCGATTTTTAGGATTTCGGAGTATAAAACGTTTGACCATTTATAATTACCTCGCCTACTGGTGAAAGTCGGATATAATATTGTCTATCTTTCGTCTCGGGTGCCCGTAAATCTCCAGGATATCCTCATTTGTGGGGGGGTGTTTGTGTCGGGGTGCGGTAGGGCGGAGAGAGGAGACAGGCTTCTGTTTCCGGTCTGATACAATAGGACATCTTGTATCGGATGGAGGTGATTATGGGTACTTTTTAATAAGGTCTTGACCATCTGACAATAAGGCTAATGCAGGTCCACGTCTGGCCGGTCACAAGAAAGGTACACCCAGTGGAGTAAGTGTGGATCCTCAGGGGGCTTGTAGCCCCGATGAACTAAATGAAAAATTACTTTAAGCAAAAATTATACATTTTGCGTTGGGGGTGTATGAATAGACGTTCATTACGTATGAACCCATAGCAATTTAAGAATCAAAGCCCTTACTTTCATTATGAAGGGGACCCAGGATCTGTGGCGACCACACTGCGTAGGAGGGTCCAGAGGGCCGAAGCCCGCCAAGGAAAAGCTGAGGGAAATCTCCCAGTAGAGCTATTGTTCATTTGACGTAAAGTCTTGAGGGCGGATGAGAGCTTATTTAGGCCTACTAGATGGATTTCAGAATCAAATATAAAGGAATAATATCTTGGATGGGTTCTCTGGTTATCAGGGCAGGTTTGCAGCAGCTCATAATGGTGGGCGCGAATCACCCACCAAGAAGCCGAAAGGGAGGATTTTGACGGAGTTCTTCCAGTTAATAATTGTCGGAGAGAGTAAGCACGGACTACATGTTCGTAGTGCACCAACTTGGTTTTACCACTCTACTTTTCGTCTTTGTATACTCTATTTCAGAATCTCTTTACCAAGAGCTTCAAAATTGATAACAAACATGGCTAGTTCATGCATTATTTCTAATTTCTTAATTGATCACGATTAATATTATATAGATGGGCCTACATACGACATTGAAATAAATTTGACCTTATGTACGTATAATCTCTCACGATATTAATCAATACCACAGTAGTACTACTGACCCTAATCTTCGTTGAAAAATTTTAGGGGCTCAAACGTAGGAGGTGTGCACTGCATCGTCCACACGCCCCACTGAATGCTGCTGTCAAACTCGCATCCACAAACATACTAGAAATACGGGCAGTTACGATCGCAGGAGGCCTCCCTCCGCTGTCTCTTGACTCTTCCGTTATTGACGTTTGTAAAGATCTGCGTCCTGGCGTAAGAAAAGATGACTTCCCATTGCACTCATTACATACCAGACGCATCACTACAGCTGTCCAAATGCCTATTAATGCACTTCGTAGATATCTTTTAAGCACTGGCTCGCCCATTTCTTTTTCATCATATCAAAGTATCTTTTTCGGCTGCTCTACATAATCTACAACCTCGTTCTTCTCTCGTGGGTCAGTAGTATCGAGTTTCAACGTCAGGATATTTATTTTCGAAGAGGGGGAGAAGATCCAGGCTGTAGCCCGGTAAGCCTATTCCCTTGAATGTGCGCTGGTCCTGTCTTTTGATTTTCCCTCAGAAAAGTAGTGTTGCTATCCTCGCTTCCACGTCACCTTGTTGCTTTGTTGGGTCGGAGTAGTGACCATAGTTGACAAAGACAATCCACTTGCATCAACGTCTTGAAGAGATTCCCTGACTTAAGTGGATCACTGCGCTAAGATCGTCAGCTGAAAAAAAGATAAACAATATATATTATACTAGTATTCCCTTTAAAGCGGGGCATTGGGAGCAGTTCGTGAGAGCTATAATATTGGAGGTCAATTGTATCTTATTTACTCACAGAGTTACATCCATTTTTTAATGTTTACAATAGGTCACTTGAGGGTATTTTGATAATGAGTCGAGCTCAAAAATTTGCAAACTTCATATTGCAAAGTTACATAGTGGGATACAGCACGTTTACAATTCTTCAACTGCGTAAACGAAGTGCTCGAGAATCTTGCTTTTTTGTTTCGACAAATAAAGATTGTGCTTAACGGAACAGGAAAGCATACTATATGACGTATTATTAAACACAAGACCGGGTGTTTAAACAACACACATATGAGATGAGATAGATTCTTCCATGAGTAGGTCTTGAAGATGATGAACTGTTTAGATGCTGTGTCATGTAACTGTAACTTGAGGTACCTATCTCTATGAAAAATTCTGCTTTTAAAGCGAATCGCGAGCCCTTCTATGCGAAATTCATATGATAGGTAATACACAAAAACATAGACTCGTAGCCTCCTTGTTGTTACATAGACTGGGATTATTGGTAAGTGATGTTACATTTCACTTGTAATTCAACAAATGATGTTCAAATATTTGGCCTGACCATATACAAAAATACCTACTTATCAAGTGAGCTAATTGTAACATTAAATAAATGGGGAAAATCAAGTTATGCCACATTCATTTAGCTCGAACGTGCATCGATAGTCGTGCACCCACTATTAAATAGAATGTGTCTGTGCTTAAACTCCTTGTGTCTGACGAACGTATAAGGCGTTGATAGTACTCTGTGCGGGAGCTAAACCAATTAATCTACAATACACCAGGTGGTAAGTGCTCCGACTCCATCGCATTTTGCGGTCACTCGTCGTAGTATAGTCTGGGTGTGATAGGACTTCGTATCTCTATCTGTCGGCCGGGAGATACAACCAAACCAATCGTTTTAGGACCGACATAGTATAAAACTCACGAGCTTGCAGCGTTCCACTACGGAGCACATCATTTGTAGGTTTTTGGTTGATACATGTCGGCTGTTCATTCATGTTCAGTGTTACAGGGTTTGTTCGGAGTCTCCCGATTCGACTAATTTCTTCCGACGCGGCGTCTAAAACCTCACAATCGTTGCAGATGATGGTCGGAAATGAATCAGGGTGTAGAGTCGTCCGAGAGACTAAGATTGCTGTAGAAGTTACCATCCAAGTTGGTGGGTTTTTATGCCCTTGAAATTATGCACATGGTCTATTATTTAACGTGTTCTTCGCCAGGAGGACAAACCAGGATCGTAGGTTTTATAACGTCGAGAATTGATTGAGAATTAAAATAATGAAGTTTACAATATCGGAACCCCATGTTCAAACTTGCTGAACAATGACATTGAGTTAAAGTGAGTAGGAATCGACTGAGACCTGACTCACGTGCTGCTGTAGTCAATATATGTTGTCATAAAGATGGCTAGTAACCAAGTTTTTTGAGACTAGAAGATTCTCCACTATTCACTTCCACTTCAGATATAGGTTATCGCTATATAAAGTATATATATAATATATAGATAATAAAACTTTTGGTTACCATAATATATCGACCCCATTCAGTAATTCTACCCGCCGTATCAGAGAACATAATTACCAATGAAGAAATGTAGTGTTCGAATTAACAAAGAGCCTTACGTGGATCGTCCAGCCGAGCACTTAACTAGTAACAATTTCTAAAATATCCGGATCTGTTTCTCTTTTATAATAAGAGGGAATAGTTTTGCTCTGTTATGTTGTGGGATTTTGTTACTAGTTGTGCCAGATCAGGTTACAACTTATTATACCACACCTAACATTGATATTTCACGATGCACACCGAGAGTGGGTATCCTCAGCTGAGCAGGTAGCTCACACGAAGTCCTTTTAAGTTATTTCCTCTTCTATTCAATTTTGTAACATAAATCCCCAGATTTTTTTATATACTGTCCAAACCTATTAGTTGCATCTGAGATAGATCTGATACCAACTTTTCTTCAATTATCTTCACAAGGTCTACTGTCTCTTGAGGCCTCTGCACCGGTTATTATTTCTGCGAGGACGCCATCCTAGACACACAACCTACCCTGAATAATAAGTAACGACTCTAATGCCTTGTGAGGAGCAAGTTTACTAGAGCTTGTGCATTAATTTCGAGTTGAAGATTCAGCCTCGGTTGCTCTAGATCAATCTGGACCTGAACACAGTTCACTGAATCTCGTGAGCACCTAATATTGAATTCATTTAGTCTTGGAAATATAGCCTGACTCGGCCTCTTCGTCGCTCGGTTGCCCCCGGTCCTGTATCAAGTAATGGTGTGCCATTTTAGGTGAGCACTGCACCACTCGTTGATAAGTGTATGCTTTTTCAACAATAAGAATATTGATGTTCATTGTTTAAGACTGCTCTGTCTCATTTACTATGTACATGTGCATACTTATGTCTAGACATGAACTCTCAAAACCTAATAACGAATTAAACACAAAACTTTAAATTATATGCAATAAGCTAGAAAAACAATGCGCCCGTATACAACATATACTAGACGGGCCATAAGAGTCCATCAGCACTGTATCTGGAAATACTTACATAAGAAAGCATCATTGATTAAATCCATTTTTAGCGTAAGATTTAAATTATTTGATCCTACTACTTTAGAAGGCTATATTTAATAGTTTTATTTTAGGTTTATGAATTAATACATCATAGTCATTTGTGCTATGCGATCCTTCGAGCTTCTTAGTACGTACGTATTTCGTTCACTTCTTTACATGATCCTATCTGTTCACAAAACACCATCGCGATAACGACGACTTTAGATCTCTCAAATATAAACCCTCACTTCCCGCCCAAAAACAGACAGCTAGAGCACATTTTACTCCTCCGAATTGAAGAGTTTCCATAGTCTTTATTTGAATTAGAATTTACCCGTATGTGTGTAGAAATACTATATAACAGTAAGTAACAAACAGACTATAGGAATCTTTAGTACAAAAGAGGTGAAGAAATGCGACGTGATGCCATTTTTTGAACGTGAAATTTTGTGTTATTGATTTATTTTGGAATTTCAAACCTAGAAGGTAAGCAATGCAACATTAATAGTAATAGAGAGTTTAGTTTAACAATGAAATAACTTATTTTTGAAGCGAGTGGCAGTGTCGCCTAAGTGCACATTACTTGATACAGCCGACTGAAGCTGAGTGCTTATTTCCAGACAAGAATTATGAATAGGTGCTCCGAGATTCAGTGGAGGCGTCAGTCCAAATATCTAGCCGAGCTGAATCTCAACCTGAGAATTAAGCGTAGTCGGCTGTATCAAGTAATGTGCACTTAGGCGAAGAGAGAGAGAGGCAATTGTTTATATCTCTGCTCGTTTGCTTAGTATTTCTAGCCGTGTGACTTACCTGGCGGGATTGAAGAGAGATGTGGCGTTTTGTAGTATTATAGGATAAGGCGGATGTTCAACAATTGAGATTTTTTGGCATTGGTTGAGATGCTGCATCTGTACTCGGTTGTCGACTGGGCTCGTTGGAGATTCGAAGTAGTGCTCAGAACCTTTTATCTTTGAGAATCCAAAGATTGACTCTGCGAAAATCCATCTACTACATAAACGTTATATCTGCTTCCTAGTATTTCTTCTACAGAATTTCTTGTTATGGCCTGATCATTTAGCTGTTTTCCCGATGATAAGTAGCCTTTTGGGAATTCCTTGTAGCTGGACATTCGGAGATTTCTATTGGTCTCGTTTTATATTGGTAGGTAAAATACAAAGAACATATTTTTGAGACAATATTTTGGCTATGTTATCCACATTCCAATCTCATCATAAATTGAATTAAGTAAAATGCTGGCTGGAGTGGATTGATTTTATAATAATAAGCTGACAAGCAGGTACGATACGTATAACAAGTGCTTTGTAACTACAAACCGATATAATTCACTCGTAGGAGCTACGCCAAAAAACACACAATATACCTGAAATTCGAGTTGTAGGCAACACTGGTCAATGATGGTAGTGCATCGACTCCCCCTAACTCTTGACGACGACATAGACAAAAAAAGATATGAAGGCGTTGAGATTCTCTTGCACGCGTTGCTCACCTGCCTTGTGCAGTTCGACGTCATCTCTCTATGCTTGACTATTGATCAAGGTAATCCTAAACTAATACATCTCGCCGTTGAGCCTGGTTTCATGCTCCGATCATCAAACCCAAAGTACTGTCTGATGCGTTGGATGGCACGTGTCGTCTGGGTGCTGTCTGATCCCTGTTCCGGTCAATAGTAATAATTACTCACTGGTATACAAATACTGAATAACAAACAGTCTGATGTGTTTTCAGTTGGGTCGGTCCTCAGGAATCTTCTGGTCTTTTAGGGCTTGTGGCTCGAGTTAGCGTCGGTTCATGTATTGGGGCGATGTAGTCTTCGCTAATTTGTATGTTAATTTTTGATCGTCTTCTATTATGTGAATATCAAGAATCAGGTGCACAGCGTATGGAGCGGATATCTGGTGTGGTCCCGCCTGATTGAGGCCCTCTAGTGGGTTTCTGTGCTAGGTGGATTTTAGGTGCTAGGGGAGGACTGGCCGCACAGAGTCACTCTGGATAGAGGGGAGAATCAAACCTAGGGGGGCCCGACAGCCCCGGGCGTGAAGCTACTCTCTTTCGCCCAATTTGGAAGAATAGATTATTTAGTCTCGATTTTTAGGATTTCGGAGTATAAAACGTTTGACCATTTATAATTACCTCGCCTACTGGTGAAAGTCGGATATAATATTGTCTATCTTTCGTCTCGGGTGCCCGTAAATCTCCAGGATATCCTCATTTGTGGGGGGGTGTTTGTGTCGGGGTGCGGTAGGGCGGAGAGAGGAGACAGGCTTCTGTTTCCGGTCTGATACAATAGGACATCTTGTATCGGATGGAGGTGATTATGGGTACTTTTTAATAAGGTCTTGACCATCTGACAATAAGGCTAATGCAGGTCCACGTCTGGCCGGTCACAAGAAAGGTACACCCAGTGGAGTAAGTGTGGATCCTCAGGGGGCTTGTAGCCCCGATGAACTAAATGAAAAATTACTTTAAGCAAAAATTATACATTTTGCGTTGGGGGTGTATGAATAGACGTTCATTACGTATGAACCCATAGCAATTTAAGAATCAAAGCCCTTACTTTCATTATGAAGGGGACCCAGGATCTGTGGCGACCACACTGCGTAGGAGGGTCCAGAGGGCCGAAGCCCGCCAAGGAAAAGCTGAGGGAAATCTCCCAGTAGAGCTATTGTTCATTTGACGTAAAGTCTTGAGGGCGGATGAGAGCTTATTTAGGCCTACTAGATGGATTTCAGAATCAAATATAAAGGAATAATATCTTGGATGGGTTCTCTGGTTATCAGGGCAGGTTTGCAGCAGCTCATAATGGTGGGCGCGAATCACCCACCAAGAAGCCGAAAGGGAGGATTTTGACGGAGTTCTTCCAGTTAATAATTGTCGGAGAGAGTAAGCACGGACTACATGTTCGTAGTGCACCAACTTGGTTTTACCACTCTACTTTTCGTCTTTGTATACTCTATTTCAGAATCTCTTTACCAAGAGCTTCAAAATTGATAACAAACATGGCTAGTTCATGCATTATTTCTAATTTCTTAATTGATCACGATTAATATTATATAGATGGGCCTACATACGACATTGAAATAAATTTGACCTTATGTACGTATAATCTCTCACGATATTAATCAATACCACAGTAGTACTACTGACCCTAATCTTCGTTGAAAAATTTTAGGGGCTCAAACGTAGGAGGTGTGCACTGCATCGTCCACACGCCCCACTGAATGCTGCTGTCAAACTCGCATCCACAAACATACTAGAAATACGGGCAGTTACGATCGCAGGAGGCCTCCCTCCGCTGTCTCTTGACTCTTCCGTTATTGACGTTTGTAAAGATCTGCGTCCTGGCGTAAGAAAAGATGACTTCCCATTGCACTCATTACATACCAGACGCATCACTACAGCTGTCCAAATGCCTATTAATGCACTTCGTAGATATCTTTTAAGCACTGGCTCGCCCATTTCTTTTTCATCATATCAAAGTATCTTTTTCGGCTGCTCTACATAATCTACAACCTCGTTCTTCTCTCGTGGGTCAGTAGTATCGAGTTTCAACGTCAGGATATTTATTTTCGAAGAGGGGGAGAAGATCCAGGCTGTAGCCCGGTAAGCCTATTCCCTTGAATGTGCGCTGGTCCTGTCTTTTGATTTTCCCTCAGAAAAGTAGTGTTGCTATCCTCGCTTCCACGTCACCTTGTTGCTTTGTTGGGTCGGAGTAGTGACCATAGTTGACAAAGACAATCCACTTGCATCAACGTCTTGAAGAGATTCCCTGACTTAAGTGGATCACTGCGCTAAGATCGTCAGCTGAAAAAAAGATAAACAATATATATTATACTAGTATTCCCTTTAAAGCGGGGCATTGGGAGCAGTTCGTGAGAGCTATAATATTGGAGGTCAATTGTATCTTATTTACTCACAGAGTTACATCCATTTTTTAATGTTTACAATAGGTCACTTGAGGGTATTTTGATAATGAGTCGAGCTCAAAAATTTGCAAACTTCATATTGCAAAGTTACATAGTGGGATACAGCACGTTTACAATTCTTCAACTGCGTAAACGAAGTGCTCGAGAATCTTGCTTTTTTGTTTCGACAAATAAAGATTGTGCTTAACGGAACAGGAAAGCATACTATATGACGTATTATTAAACACAAGACCGGGTGTTTAAACAACACACATATGAGATGAGATAGATTCTTCCATGAGTAGGTCTTGAAGATGATGAACTGTTTAGATGCTGTGTCATGTAACTGTAACTTGAGGTACCTATCTCTATGAAAAATTCTGCTTTTAAAGCGAATCGCGAGCCCTTCTATGCGAAATTCATATGATAGGTAATACACAAAAACATAGACTCGTAGCCTCCTTGTTGTTACATAGACTGGGATTATTGGTAAGTGATGTTACATTTCACTTGTAATTCAACAAATGATGTTCAAATATTTGGCCTGACCATATACAAAAATACCTACTTATCAAGTGAGCTAATTGTAACATTAAATAAATGGGGAAAATCAAGTTATGCCACATTCATTTAGCTCGAACGTGCATCGATAGTCGTGCACCCACTATTAAATAGAATGTGTCTGTGCTTAAACTCCTTGTGTCTGACGAACGTATAAGGCGTTGATAGTACTCTGTGCGGGAGCTAAACCAATTAATCTACAATACACCAGGTGGTAAGTGCTCCGACTCCATCGCATTTTGCGGTCACTCGTCGTAGTATAGTCTGGGTGTGATAGGACTTCGTATCTCTATCTGTCGGCCGGGAGATACAACCAAACCAATCGTTTTAGGACCGACATAGTATAAAACTCACGAGCTTGCAGCGTTCCACTACGGAGCACATCATTTGTAGGTTTTTGGTTGATACATGTCGGCTGTTCATTCATGTTCAGTGTTACAGGGTTTGTTCGGAGTCTCCCGATTCGACTAATTTCTTCCGACGCGGCGTCTAAAACCTCACAATCGTTGCAGATGATGGTCGGAAATGAATCAGGGTGTAGAGTCGTCCGAGAGACTAAGATTGCTGTAGAAGTTACCATCCAAGTTGGTGGGTTTTTATGCCCTTGAAATTATGCACATGGTCTATTATTTAACGTGTTCTTCGCCAGGAGGACAAACCAGGATCGTAGGTTTTATAACGTCGAGAATTGATTGAGAATTAAAATAATGAAGTTTACAATATCGGAACCCCATGTTCAAACTTGCTGAACAATGACATTGAGTTAAAGTGAGTAGGAATCGACTGAGACCTGACTCACGTGCTGCTGTAGTCAATATATGTTGTCATAAAGATGGCTAGTAACCAAGTTTTTTGAGACTAGAAGATTCTCCACTATTCACTTCCACTTCAGATATAGGTTATCGCTATATAAAGTATATATATAATATATAGATAATAAAACTTTTGGTTACCATAATATATCGACCCCATTCAGTAATTCTACCCGCCGTATCAGAGAACATAATTACCAATGAAGAAATGTAGTGTTCGAATTAACAAAGAGCCTTACGTGGATCGTCCAGCCGAGCACTTAACTAGTAACAATTTCTAAAATATCCGGATCTGTTTCTCTTTTATAATAAGAGGGAATAGTTTTGCTCTGTTATGTTGTGGGATTTTGTTACTAGTTGTGCCAGATCAGGTTACAACTTATTATACCACACCTAACATTGATATTTCACGATGCACACCGAGAGTGGGTATCCTCAGCTGAGCAGGTAGCTCACACGAAGTCCTTTTAAGTTATTTCCTCTTCTATTCAATTTTGTAACATAAATCCCCAGATTTTTTTATATACTGTCCAAACCTATTAGTTGCATCTGAGATAGATCTGATACCAACTTTTCTTCAATTATCTTCACAAGGTCTACTGTCTCTTGAGGCCTCTGCACCGGTTATTATTTCTGCGAGGACGCCATCCTAGACACACAACCTACCCTGAATAATAAGTAACGACTCTAATGCCTTGTGAGGAGCAAGTTTACTAGAGCTTGTGCATTAATTTCGAGTTGAAGATTCAGCCTCGGTTGCTCTAGATCAATCTGGACCTGAACACAGTTCACTGAATCTCGTGAGCACCTAATATTGAATTCATTTAGTCTTGGAAATATAGCCTGACTCGGCCTCTTCGTCGCTCGGTTGCCCCCGGTCCTGTATCAAGTAATGGTGTGCCATTTTAGGTGAGCACTGCACCACTCGTTGATAAGTGTATGCTTTTTCAACAATAAGAATATTGATGTTCATTGTTTAAGACTGCTCTGTCTCATTTACTATGTACATGTGCATACTTATGTCTAGACATGAACTCTCAAAACCTAATAACGAATTAAACACAAAACTTTAAATTATATGCAATAAGCTAGAAAAACAATGCGCCCGTATACAACATATACTAGACGGGCCATAAGAGTCCATCAGCACTGTATCTGGAAATACTTACATAAGAAAGCATCATTGATTAAATCCATTTTTAGCGTAAGATTTAAATTATTTGATCCTACTACTTTAGAAGGCTATATTTAATAGTTTTATTTTAGGTTTATGAATTAATACATCATAGTCATTTGTGCTATGCGATCCTTCGAGCTTCTTAGTACGTACGTATTTCGTTCACTTCTTTACATGATCCTATCTGTTCACAAAACACCATCGCGATAACGACGACTTTAGATCTCTCAAATATAAACCCTCACTTCCCGCCCAAAAACAGACAGCTAGAGCACATTTTATCCTCCGACATTGAAGAGTTTTCCATAGTCTTTATTTTGAATTAGATTTACCGTAATGTTGTGTAGAAATACCTATATAACAGTAGGTAACAAAACAGACTAATAGTGAATCTTTAAGTACAAAAGAGGTGAAGAAATGCGACGGTGATGCCATTTTGCCACTACTGCTGGGAAATTTTGTGTTATTGAATTTATTTTGGATTTCAAACCTAGAAGGTAAGCAATGCAAACATTAATAGTATAGAGAGTTTAGTTAACAATGAAATAACTTATTGCCGCGAGTGGGCAAAGTGG
>CAJDSM010070295.1:60-11546 GCA_903981925.1 Ostrea lurida
AGCGAGATTCATGGAAGCGCAGGCTGTTGAGTAATTGTGACGTCAGAATTCGTACTTTGTTTGATAGAGAGAGAATCTTGAATGAATTTTTTAAAAGGCAAATAATTTATTGTACAGTTACAGATGGGTTAGACAAAGATTATGTATTTTACCCGGGGTATTTTATTAAGTTAACTAATGTTTATTTGTCTATAGTGGAATATTTACCTAAAGTCTAGGTCACCTACACGTTTTGTCAATCAGCCATGCTCATTCTTGTGCACAGAGTTGTCGGTCCTTTCTCTCTCCTAACTCCGTTTTACAAAATTCTTGTAAAATCTTTCAAAGAATGCAAAAAACACTACTTGTGAGTGTTCCCTACTTTGTAAATATTAAAAAGATTAATAATCAAATAACTTATTTGTTGTTTTGGGTCAACAAGTTTTATTTTTTAAACGTTTGTAAGAGAACTATTTTGCGTTTCAACCCGGGCGTTTATAAATGAGTTATAAGTAAAAAAAAAAAAAAAAAAAATTCAGATATTTTCTTTTTTTAATTATTTCACAAAGTAAGGACACTCACAAGTAGTGTTTTTCTATTCTTTGAATGTTTTTTACAAGAATTTTGTAAAACGGGTTTTGACAGCTCTAGATGTAAGGGGAGAATGGACCGATACGACAACTCTGTGCAAGAGAATATGCCATGCTCTTGAAAATCGGAGCATCGCTCAGCCTTTTCCGTAGAAAAAACTCTGAAATAATAGTCGCCATTCTTTTTCTACGGAAAAGGCCGAGCAATGTTCCGATTGCCGTGCTCTGCGACATGGGTCTCACCTACGTATTTGCGACAAAACGGCGTTTTTGAGTGAGAAGTCAAACAGCTTGCGTGACCTAGCTAGTTCACCGTCGCCTCTCAAGGTGAAAAAGAAAATTCGAAAACTTATTGCACATCTGAAGGACACTGCCAATCACCCTCCACAAATAGTTTGGCTACTATATAAAAAGAAAGATTAAGTTGGTTATGTAACCAAATTGGCCTAAGGTTGACAATGAAAATCTGAAATTATTAATTGTGTATATATGTATTTATTATTCAGAGTTTGAGACCCATGGGGGGGTTCGGGTTAGAATAGGTCCCCAGCATCTCCTTGCGTGTCGTAAGAGGGAGTGTTCCTTACTCATTCGAATGAGACCGGAAATACCGAGGCCCCCGTGTTACAGCTACAAGCAGGTGTGGCACGAAAAAGATTCCTCCCTGCTCAAGGCCCGAGTGCCGAGCATAGGCCTAAATTTTGCAGCCCTTCACCGGCAATGGTGACGTCTCCATGATATGAGTGAATATTCTTAAGTGGGACGTAAACAGTAATCAATCAAGTGTTTTGGTAGGAGTTTATGTTTGATTTGTTGACCCCTCAATCCATTCATTTCAGACGTAGAAATACCACGTAACAATTCTGATGATTGGTGAAAGAAACAACTTCAGGCGCGGATTCAATGGAAAGGCGTACGGGCGTACCGCCCCCCCCCCTAAAAGAGAGGAGAGAGAGAGAAGAGATAGTTGAATGGAGGGATAAAGAGAGAGAAAGAAGACAGCGCAGCGCGCACTGGCGATTTTAGAGGGGGCGTGGGGGGCGCACGCCCCCTCCCCCTAAAATTTTCTAATTATTTACCTGCCTGTTTTTTAGTTTGTAAGAGAGCAAAGCGTACCAGGGGGTGCACTGGGTGGCCATGCATCCCCCATTTGAAATTGAAAAGTGCTAAACCTCTTCAGCTTCCGGGGCTTCGCCCCCTGACCCCCCTACCAGGGCCATCCTGGATCCTCAGGGGCCTACCCCCCCCCCACGCAATGAAAATGCAAAAATTTCTCAACTTCCGAGGGCTTCGCCCCCTGTACTCCCCTACCAGGGCCATCTTGGATTTCTAGGGGCCCTAAACACCCCAGATGTCAATAAAAATGCTAAAAGTAGTCAGTTCCGGGGGCTTTCGCCCCTGGACCCTCTACCAGGGTTATTCTGGAGCAGCGTGGACCTGTACTCCGCGCCTTTACATCTATGCTTTTATATTGTGCCCCACCCCCCCCCCCTTGGAAATTAATGGTTACGGTCCTGGAGAGGGTGTAACTTCACAGGTCTATGAGGGTTATAATTATATGGCTTAAATTTTACTCTAAATCACTGGAAATTTCAGGAGCTTCCGGGGGCTTCGCCCCTGGATCCCACCAGGGCTTGCCCTGGACACCGGGGGGCTTAAGGCGCCCCAACCCCTGCTCCTGAAAAAAAAATTTACGCCCCCCCTCTAACCAGAGATTCCTGGATCCGCCCTGCCTGCCTTCGCTTTTGTCGAAGCGTCGCGTGTTGCCTACACTTGATTTGTATGTGTTTTTTTGGGACTATGATTACGTTTAATACTTTGTTACTTCGCCATTTTATTAGCAATACCTATAGTGGTTTTAACCTTGTCGGCCATAGTTTTCAACTAGTCCATGGATTGGAATAATATTTCACAGAAATTGTTTGGTCTAGACCCAAGGAAGTGTATGACTGGGTCAAAGGTCACGTCACAATGCATATAGTGGTGTTAACTTGCCTGGCCATAACGTTCAACCTGAGTGCAGTGATTTGAATAATATTTCAACAAAACATGTTGCTCTAGACCTAAGGATGTGTCATAACCTTGAACCAAGGTCACTGAATCAAAGGTCAACGGTCACAATGCACATAGTGGTTTTTACTATGCCACGCTGGGTTGTCTTGTATTTTGTAAATGGCAATGGTTTTGTAAGCATAAGATTGATGATCAAGTAAATTTATCGTACATTCATACTACATTCCCATTGAAGATTCTGATGTTGTTAAAGACGACGATGAGAATGACGCGATATTAGTTCCATTGTTGATAAAACACATGTTTTAGGAAGGTGGAGTGGTGTCTCTCAATGTAAGGTCGGGAAAGGGGGATACAACGTTACTGTTTTTAAAAAAAATCACACACTTATAATAATTGTCCCCTAATGCTGCTTTTGCAGTCTTCCATTATAGCTATCTATCTATGAACAGAATTCCTAGATCTGGGATTGTATGTTTTTGAGATGGACGTTTTGTATTTTCGGGATGGTCAAGCCTGAGTAGTTTTGTCTGCTGATAAATCCAAAAGCTTATTCAGTTAACGACTTCCTGATTTTATTTTTACCAGCCTTCCAAGAAGAAATAATATATAGCATTTTGTGTTATCAAAAGTTCAATTCTTCCTGGTCAGCTTTCTTAGCATAAACAGGTGCCCTCGATACCGTTTTTGTCTTGACTACACAACATCTAAGACTTTGATAGAAATACTAGATATAAATAATTCACATATATTTTCTTTAATCTGACCGTCCCTTGGGACCCGCTGACAAACAATTATATGCACAAGATTTACGATCCCGCAGAGAAATGGCAATCTTTAACACCGCATACGTATATTTTACAGGTTTCATAAATCACCTTTGTCGTGAGAACTTTGTCTAAACAATTTAAATGATACTATAAAATTTCTTTTTTGGCATAACGGATAAGAAAATCTTTAACAGTTTGTCTTTAAATGGAATTTTGTTTCCAAGTTGATAGTGATCGGAACTTTTCTGTATACACAAATGTGAATGGCTAACTATGGATTATCTTTGAAAGATTTCCTTCTGAATGATAAACCCTTTACCAACAAAATCAACAGCATAAAAGCTCTTTTCTCTGTGCCCTTTTAAATAACTTGTTTGCGTATAGAATTTCAACGGGTAATCAAAATATGACTTTCAACATGAAAAGATCACGGTAACTTTTGTATATAAACCGAACTGGCGTTGCGTTAAGTAAGATACACCCCTCTTTCAAAGCCGTATAAATTATTAACTTTCATTTTAGAGATTGACAGAGATAGACCTCTAGAAAGGAACGGGGCGGTCATACATTTATATATTGACTTGATAGACACAGTTTTAATCAAGACCTATTTAAACAGAGAATATCGACAACCGGTGAATTGAGATCAAAGTTGGAGCTGATTGCCATTGAAGAGGCCCGGTGGCATTAATTCATGGAATAAACAAAACCTTGCCGAGGTGGTATGTAAATAAGCAAAACTCGATAAGAGTCGGTTCAGATTGGATATCGATACGTACGTGTTAAGTTATTTATTGATTTGAATGACCGACATTTGTCTGTTGCTAACATTTTACCAATGGAAGATTAGCCTTTTCTGATTTTAGAAGAAATTTTTATGTTTAAATGGAAAGAAGATAATGTAAAAGTTGCTTTTAAAACGATTGATTTTAGAAAGGTTGTGTGTTTGATACTTAATCAAGGGTTTTTTCACAGTTCCAGAACGGAGAATGATAGCAGAAAATATACCAATGATGGAAGAAAAGTTCAATTTTGAAACAAAAGTGCGCGACAGGAGACTCACGGACATACGCCGAGGACAGCAATACTTGCGGCGAATCGACAATTTAGCAGCGACCCAATGGAAATCAAACGAGCCCAGATTAGGAAATGTCCGACGAACAAACTATGTCACTATAAGACCCATTACGGATTCTGTTCACACAAAAGCTCAGAACGAAAGGTTAATGAGGGAAAACTTTAAGGGTGACTTTCTGTCATCCACCCCCAAACAACGTGTTCAATCAGAGAGAGCGCCATCGGATTTTAGAAAAGATGTTACCCTTTCTGGCCATTTTGAAGACAGTCAGTTTCATCGCTCAAGTCCACAATCGAAATTCAGTTTTCCTGAATATATGGTTTCTCCTGGAGGAAGGAAAAGGTTCCTAGAGCCCATACAGAGAGATCTGTACAATACGTACGGATCGAACTATAGTCCGTTGGACGAGAAAACGGAGTTAACGCAGAAAGACATGGAACCTAAGTATGAACCAATCCGATTCCGTGAAACCAATCCAAGAGTTGTGAAACCTCTCCCGAAGAAATACCCTCCGATGAGTCGTATAGCAACGGATGACAAGGATCGGACTTTGAGATACAATACAAACTTTCGTTCGACCAGAAACGGTGTTTTGAACGTAATTCATCCGCCGGAACCTTTTCCGGATCCTGTCAGAGTGAACACGTTAGATCGCATACCTAACCTTGCTGATATCAAAAACGAGAAAACATTCGTATTGATGCGCCGCCTCGACCACTTCATAAACCCGCTCAAAAAAGAAAAATCAAGTCCGGGATCGAGTGAGGAGGACCTTCCACCTTCCAAATCCCCTTGTGTTTCGGATATTTCTGACGATGTTCCTTCGGAATACCAAGATATTGCTGATAAAGCCAGAGAACCTCAAAAACCGATGTTCTTTCCTGAGACAGAGTTGTTAGAAAAGCACGTCTATCCCATGTATCACAAAAATGTATATCATCCGAGAGTTAAGAACAAGATAACGTCCTTCGGTGATTCTCTGGCAGAACTGAACAAAAGACCAATGGACTTAATTAGAAAATGTCGGATTTGGGCAAGCACGTGTTCACAATATTCCTCATGTTGATGTCTCGTCTTTTAGTTTACAGTGAATCAGATACTGTGAATTTTGCTGTGGAACAGGGATTGTTATGTGTTGTCTGTGATATTTCAGTTAAATCAGTCTGTGATGAACAGGAAAATCTTATGTAGCAGTTAGTATAGTAAAAGTTGTATGATCCGAAACAAATTTATGAAATTATAATGCATTGATATTAGACATCGGTTTTTGACATGAAGAGTTGTGACTACAACAGGTGCTGTATTCAATGCAATCACACCAGTCCGGCCGTGGGGATCTGGGTTAGGATAGGTCCCTTGTACCTACTTGCTTGTCGTAAGAGGCGACTAAATGGAGCGGTCCTTCGGATGAAACCGCAAAAATTGAGGTTCCGTGTCACAACAGGTGCGGCACGATATAAAGATCTTTCTCTGCTCAAAGGCTTATAAGAGTCGAGCACAGGCCTAAATTTTGTAGCCCTTCACCGGCAATGGTGACTTCTCCATATGAATGAAAAATTCTTGAGTGAGACGTTAAAGAACAATCAATCTTTAGAACTATAGAATATTTATATTACTCACTCTATCTCATTCTAATTTCATTCCTATTTTCATGTCGGAATAGTGCATATATTTATGGATTTTTAGACAAAAGTTCGGCTCTATTGATGACAATGACATGCATTTAAAACGAAAGGTTTACAATAACCTGAAATTGTATAACCTGCTTTATGGAAACAATCCAATCTGATAAACATTATAAGAAGACAGGAGAATTGACAGGTTGTATAATCAATAATGAGTTGAACTATCGAAGGTCAGAATAATATTTGAACTTTATTCAAATTCAAACTACATGTACATATGAAAAGTACAAAAACACTAGAAGCGCGCTAATCCAGAACGATTGCCCTCCAAAGCTCGCAGAAATTTACTACAAATGATAACGAGGTTTACATGTCCTTGATATTTCAACTCATACTTATATCATTTAATTTTATTTCACGTGATCACCTAGCGCCGATTCTCATTGGTTAAAACACCTTTTAAGAATTGAGGTGATTTTTCGATCACGTACCTGAACAACAATTAAAGTCTAATGGACATTGTTTTGTTGTTGTAATATAAAATTAAATGATAAGAAATAAATCTTATATTTTTTCGGGTGATATGCAGGTTATCACCGAGATTTTAGACAGTAAAACTTTCGCCCATTCATGAGTTTTACCGTCTAAAATTCGGTGATACCTGCATCACCCGAAAAAATATAAGATTCATTTCTTATATCACTATATGGCTTTCTTTGCATGGATAGTTATTCGGATCATACAGTCTACACCTCTTTTATTTCAGATCTACATTGTTTGTCTGTATTATATAGGTACATTAACAGCGGAATCCTGGAGTTGTTTAGCGTATATAAATTAACCCAAACTTAGAAGTAGACTTCATCAAATGCTAGTACGCACATCTTTGGTACGCATTCTCTGATTCGTCTTCATTCTGTCAAGAATCCTTCCTCGGATGAAAAACGTGAAGATAACGAAGCATGTTTACCATGTATAACTGTGAAATATGAAAATTCTTTACTTTTGGTGCACGTTTTAGAAATGGATCAATCGAGTTTGATAGCATCTTGTTTGAAATTCTGTCAATTTCTAATGGGCTAAATACAAATGCTGTACTTTCCGAAATTGGGCAGATTCTGGATGTACTTCAGCGCCCTGCGAGGATTCTTTAATCTGGTATATAGATATAAAATATTGGAAGGCTCGTTTTATCTGGCAAAGGCGGCATTTGTTGATTCAAATTCTTATTATGGAAAAAAAAAACCTCTTTGCTTGATCGATAAATATAATGAAAAACTTTATACAGTATTCCAGAAATAGAATCAAGCATCAATACATCTGCACTTTCTCATTCAAATACAATTACAGAGAACGTTGTAGGTTTACTGTCCCACCCTTATTGGACAGTTTGTACAAAGGTAGTAATGAGTATCTTGTGTTGAAAAGCTTCACACGTTATGAAATAAAAAATATTTTTTGTCTAAAACAGTGTCTGTTGATTTAAATCTCAACCACAGAGGGGTTGACAATTCAGAATTTCTCTTGAGTGGGAAAAGTAGATACATGTATTCCGGAAGTCCATATGATAAAAGAATTTGTCTTAATTGTTCGTGAAATGGAACTTGAGATCTGGACAAGACTTTTGCACCCCCCCCCCCCCACTTTCTTATATTCCTTGGATATTTTAGGATACATGTCATTTTGAAATAAAATTGCGAAGTAAAAACAACTGTCGTTAAACGTAACCATAGTCCCAAAAAGCATATATACCAAAAATCGAGTGTAGGGCAAAACGGACCTCCGACAAAAGCGAAGGCAGGGTAAGTGCCATGGAGGAGTAAGCATCCTCTGCTGACCGGTCAACCCGCCGTAGCCCGTAGTCGAAACACAATAAACGGGGTAATTACCCGTCGTCAAATCTAAGTACGAAAATGAACAGTCTAACAAAGGGTATGAAACAAGTCAGTCAACATATGACTTAGTGATAATTTGTAATCGCAAACAAGGTCATTATAGCGACCGTGGAATTTGTGAAAGATTACTTAACGAGATTCGTTATAACCTTGCAATATAATATGTAACCTCAGAGTGTATGAATAAAATGGTTACAGTGTATCAATGAAATACATTAATCTCGCATAGAAACCGTTTTTTGGAATGTCATATTAATCATAGTAGTAATTTTATAAAAAATACGCCCAAAATACCCAAGGAATTGGGAAATAGATTTCAAAAATATAAGAAGGGATAGCGGAAGTACGGTCCACAAGTGCATTCAAGGAAAAGTACGTTCTCTAATGTTGCTCTTCATTGTCAATTGAGTGATCACATGAATTTGCAAGATATTTTGAGTAATCTTTCTCCAATGTTAACTTTGTAACTCAGTGGTTATACTTATGCCATT
Organism: Ostrea lurida; assembly: GCA_903981925.1. Lineage (NCBI taxonomy): Eukaryota > Metazoa > Mollusca > Bivalvia > Ostreida > Ostreidae > Ostrea > Ostrea lurida. Next base: position 8,502 of record CAJDSM010070295.1, read on the forward strand.
CTAATTGCAATTTCTAACAAATTGTATACTAGTCCTATACGTGATTATCTACTTTAAGCAGAAGTGGTGTAATGTTTCGTCTGCCAATGACTCAGGTTACAATATTTTTTGCATGGGTCTCTTGTTTCTGAGATCTACCTTAAATATATATGCAGTATAGTCAAACACTGGATGAGCTTACATATAAATTTATCAAAAGAATAAATAAACGATAATTTCATAATACAAAGCATATATGATATGGGAAACCCGAAGATAGATAATGCTGGCCGGGTTTAGTAGAATGCCCGGATATAAATAGTGTTGGTTGGGTTTAATGGGGTACCTAAATAACAGTAATGGTATAGCTGGGTCGAAAACTTCCTGTTATAAAAGGTTGGCACCAAATTCTAGCTGGATAATGCAATACAGTAATGATAATGGGATAATTACCATCCTCTTGGGCTCTTCAGGCTCCATTCTTTCTTTGTGTTTGCTCTCTATATATCTCCTTTCTCGTCCCTTTCAAACTCTCAAAATGCCTGGCTTATACAGTCTGCATATGAATAGGGCGGAATAGCAGCACCAGCGAGTCTCGCAGGCACCCCACATTTGTCAGCGCCATATCTAGAATGAGGATTTTGCATTATGTCGTTACATGCACAACTCATTGCCCTGTAACATCGACTCCTGCTTGCCTTTTTGGATGACACATATTACATGGATATTCCTGGTGTGTGGATAGTACACATATATACATGAATATTCCTGGTGTGTGGATAGTACACATATATACATGGATATTCCTGGTGTGTGGATAGTACACTATATACAATGGATATTCTGGTGTGTGGATAGTACACATATATACACTGGATATTCCTGGTGTTATATGTGGTACAGTTATTTTCTCACATCATGTGCGAGTTACATTTTCTCTACGAACATTTTTTTTTTTTTTTTTTTTTTTTTTTTTTGCAAAAAATATTTATTTCGTACATCGTCGTCCTACCGGGGGGGGGGGGGGGGTAAAGATATACAAGTATGATTTGTAAAGTATACTGGGACAAAAATAATGATTAAAAAAAAACAAAACCAAAAACCAATCAATTATTATACACAGAAGGACAAGCTAGATTACAGCTAACTAGTGTATTCGAGTTAACCAAGGCAAGAGTCAGGATCTGTTGAATGTGGCACCATCACAGCAGGTGGAGGACCGCTAGCAACTACATGAAAGACCATAGTATGGTTCCTGGCCAAGTTGTGAGATGGTCTCCACATGCGTTGTCTGGTTGCCATTGGTGGTATGTGTTATTGTGTGTAAAGCTGACTCGTAGATCCCTGTTGAAGATGTGGTGCTGAGACATACGCATTCAGGATTGGCTGGTTTGTGGAAAGTTGGTTTGTGGGCTTGGGATCAATGCGGATATCCCTGCATATTTGTGGATGTCTGTGAATAAACTCCTGCTGGGAGATGTAGAGATCCAGATCTAGTTGGGGTGAACCGCCCTTGGATATCCATTTGTAAAGGTTTGTCAAAAGTTTTTAGTGTTCCAAAGTTTGGGCCCTTTTCTTGTGCAGTCTGTGGCTTGCTTTCAATCACAAATTCTTTTGCCAAAAAGGATTTTAGGTTTGAAATTTTTCATAGCTCCATTTCTTTTCCCCCTTAAAATTGAATTGTAGATCATTATTAAACCCTTTTAATATCTTGAATAATAATTCCTGCTTGATCTCGATGATGATCAGAATTTCTCGTGCTGGGAAGAGTGTAATGGTGAGCAGAGAAGTGATTTAGATGGATGTTATGATGGTGGTGATGATGGTGATTTTGTAATCTTGGTGGAATCTGAGGGAAGAGGAAGGCTCTCATTTGACATATATCCTCCACGACCTCTGTTTCCTTGCACCCCTAGCGCTTGTTCAGGGATGTACACCTACAAGATGCTAATAGATCAGTACAGCTGTTAGTCATCTCAGAGTCAAAGCAAAATACGAATTTTATCTCTTTTAAAGATTCCATTTCTTACACTCCAAAGGGATTAAACTCAACAAAGAACCCCAACTACCCAACTGTGGAAAAGTTTTCCTTTTTCTTTTCCTTTGTTAGTCATTTCTGAACTACAAAATAAATAAATGAAAAAAAAAAGGGTGAATCAAATTTTATCATTGAATAACTTACTCGCTGGTCAAAGGTGAAGGTCACAATGCACATAAGGTTTTAACATTGTCTGGGGCATAATTGTTTACTGGGTGCATGGATTAGAATAATATTTCACAGAATTGTTCCCCTGGCATCAAGCGACGCAAGAAAAACAGCTGTCATAAATGACGAGCTCAAGAGAATGAATGTGGACATAGCCACCCTTCAAGAAACACGCTTAGCGGACTCTGGCACATTAAAAGAAAATACACAGTGGCTTCAAACAAGGCTGTGTCTCTCTTTGGAATCGTCTTCGCCGTTCTGTTGAAGCATGCCTTTGGTACAACAGCAGAAGGAATCTACTCACGACCCAGGTCAGATGGCAGGCTCTTCAACATCGCCTGCCTCAGATCCAAGACCAAGCTAGTTCCTGAGATATGCTGTTTGCTGACGACGCCGCAGTTGCCAGCCATACAGAGCAGGAACTACAGTCGCTAATGGACAGGTTATCCGAGGCCTGCAATGCTTTTGACTGACCATCAGTTTGAATATAAGCTTTTTCAGATAATAGATAATTGCTTTTTTAACAAATACGGCACCCGAAAATACAAGTTCCTGGTCGTTGGGAAACAAGATACATATTTGGTTAAAAACCACACAAGTACTCTGAAGTAGATATTAAGAGCATGCTTAGGTTTTTTAATATTTATGTAGTCTCTGGATACCATATCTTCCAATAATCTGTTGGTATTCCTATGGGCACTAATAGTGCCCCCTTACTGGCAGACTTATTTTTATATTCATACGAAGCATAATTTGTTAAAAACTGTTACGGGAAAAAACAAAACACTTGCCGCGTCCTTCAACCTTACATGTAGATATATTAATAATATCTTATCAATTAAGAATTTTCATAAGTATGC
>CAJDSM010070299.1:1664-13477 GCA_903981925.1 Ostrea lurida
GCTATTAAATGACTATTTTTGATGACCATGTATCTGTTTTGGGAAAGCGAAATAACAAAAGCGCACTAAGTTTATATTGTCAACTTTTAAATAGATAGCACCGCCTAGAGGAAAATTTATTATATCCGCAAAGACGGCATTTCCTTCACTTTAGACGCATAAGATTCACAAAATTACTGCTGAAAGTTCTCACATTCTTTAGATACTGAAATATAGGAATCGTATATTTCTTCATTATATTGCAATTAAGTGATAACACACTGTTTGTTATATAAGAGCACTAATAGAGTGATATAGTCGAGAGAATTATCACGAATCTTATATTTAAGGTTTAGAATCCATTTTTTTAGTCAGAATCTATCTAGTAGCAAAGTTTATTCTGCAACTCGGAACCGTGATACTCTGACTGGTTGATCCTTGATAACCTGCTGTTTGTTGAATCTAATGCATTTTTGATTGGCGTCATAGCCTGTCGTAGCATTCAGTGAGTTACAGCTTTAGAGCTGTGTAAGACTAACTGCATCCCTCTGATTGACTGATATGTATTTTATATACAGTGATGTTTGAGTGTAATATATTCATTGATCTGAATGATAGTATAGAAGTCTCGAGAGGGACTCGGAAAAATAATAATAGTTTATTTAGGATGAATGTGTACTCGACATAGTTATTATATACAAGTATACATGTCTGCTACGAGCTTTATCTTCAAGAGTGAGCTTTATATTTCATAATAGTGTGAAGTGAAGACGAGAGGAGTGGAGACTTGCTAGATTATTGACATTATAGGATTTTTACCTCTCATTTTCGTGTCCTTGCACAATAGGATCCTATATTACATGCCAGGATTGACTCAGAATAAAGTCTCGTATGCATTTGCTTTTTTTGTGGCGCGATAACACCTTGTGATTAGATAGGGATACACTAGCAATATCTAACTGGCTCGGAATTGATGAATAGCCATTACAATTTGCTGCACGAACGGACGATCCAGTCCTATCATAAGTTTAGAATCGCCAAATACAACCAAAAATAATTATATCAGTGATACTGGCACAGCTTATGTGCGTATATGGCATTTGGGCACATACAGGCACATGTCCACTTTGGTTAGGAATTTCAAAACCACATATCGTACTCCTTTGTTGTGGTTAGGGTTCATATTTCAATATGAAAATAATGGTCATTATCTTTATGCTATGTAGGGCTGGCTAGATGTGTATTCACGCATGAGCAGGAAGCTCAAGATATCAATGTCAATGACTAGTATATGTATTCTTCATTACTTCGTTGTAAACTATTCAATTAAGCTATCTCATATCAAATATTAATTCACTTCTAATGAATATTTTACATAATAGGACTAATATTGATCGTTCAAATCAATCACTGAGAATATTAGGTAACATTTATGTAAGATGTAATGAGAGTCTGTGGAGATAAAATAGATCTACTATTTAGGTGGCATAAGTCATTCTTCGGCTCATTTTACGATGTGGTGCAGTAGTGCGCGGGGTGGATGAGTCCTTTTGTACCTACGTGTGGACGCGCCCTGGTGACGATTAGTCACCTCCACACGGCAGAGATATTATACTTAAGGCACATTGATCTTAATCTTCATGACTATTTAATGTACATTTAATCCTCTGAAACAATATCTGGGACATTATATGTGATATAGTTGTAATAATTATGATGTTACAGATAACAAAAATGGTCAATGAGACATTTATTGGATACACTCGAACACGGTTAATCTATTTGCGTGTCGCGCGAGAGAGAACATAAGCATTGTCAAAAGTCGAGATAGGCGGACTCGAGGGCTGACATCGCGACGAGACATCACAATCGCAGCGATACGAGAGTTGACGAGCGACAGGAATCAGTCTTCCATGGAGCAGTATAACCATTCTCAATAAGCAGGTCGAGCCGGCCTTCATCTGACTCGGGTTCCGATGTAGTCTCCGATACGAATCATGAAATCTAATATGGAGATATAAATGGCAGTGGACCTGATAAGCCGGGGTTATGTCAAGGACTTGCATAGTACGAGGGGGGGGTGGAAGATAGAACCAGAGTGACACACAGGTATCTTGAGCATGAGGAGTAAAGATCCTAGAAAGAAATCATGAAGTACAACATAAATGTGACTTACTAACAAGGTGTGATTATCTGCCAGAGGTACCTACGATGTCTTGTGTCGCATTAACTATCCTCAAGTTTCTAACTTCCATGGGGAAGGTTGGAGTGTGGATTCCAGCATCGATATTGCCATATAAATCCTGAACTACCGACCAACACTGCTGCGTCTGCTCTTTCAGAGAGACAATAACTCCGTATGTAAATAGTAGGCATTCATATGATAGAGTTTAGAAATAGAGAGGACGATGGGAGTATAGAAGAGGATATGTTAATTACTGGAACAATGCGAATTTCACCATTTCATGCATTGAGGTATTGAGTGTCATTTATCTGAGCGATTATGGAACTCATGTTAAAGTGAGTGAGAGCTTTAGAGAAGATCTTATCTTGCTCGGTTTATATTAAACCAGAGTTGCAAACGTGTCATAAGAGAATTATTCAACAGTCATGATTATGACATATATATTTAATAGGACTGTCATTCCAATCATATTAACATAGCAGATACGATGTCTAATAAGAAATGCCGGAGTCCTCGTATATTTCAATAGAAGTTTTACTAGTGCAACGAGTGATGAACTTATAGTCTACTGCGGAGTTTCTCGCATTGATATAGAATTATTATCAAATATGTCCGGCCGATAAACGTATGCAAATCATTCGTAAGTGAATAATCAGGAACTGACAGTAAGACTAAGATGCAGGATTACAAAAAAGATTAATATGACAGAATATATCCGAGTATGTGCCTAAAGGAGAGCGATGGGCAATCCCTGTCCGAGACAAAAGTCATGAGTATGGATCAGCGTAGCCATAGCACATCGAGAGAAGTTCTAACGACCAATCCTTGCATGCCAGGTTGTTCACACTATAATGCGACTGTATTGGCTTTATCAAGAGAGTCTGTATGAGTCATACATAAGAAGTCGAATTATTCCTCCGGTATTCGAAGACACAACTGTAGTAACAAACGTTTATCACACTCTGGTCGGGATTCCACTGTGAGGTATCACAATCGTAGTAGGAAACATACAAGTGTATCACTATGTGGTATGTGAACAATCAACTTCAAACATATCTTTGTTTCCTATACGGATCTAAGTATATAGAATACTTTGCGTAATATTCGGAGTAACTAAGACATTATATAGAGCGATCCATTGTTAGAGACTTTCGGGCGAAACAGGATGGATAGTACCTCAAGACTAACTCTATTATTCTATTAACTATAGACCACCGGGGCCATTACAATTCGTATTCCGTCTATTAATCGAAATATGCGGGTAAACTATCAATCTTCATTATGTTTACGATAATATGTTTTGGCCGCTTATTAAAATTGTCGCAATTACTGCATCATACTGACTGTTATCGAAAAAAATCACACGCTGCGAGAATATATTATATCATTGATCGACCTATAATGTTAAGATAGGATATCATATATAAGTACGTATATTTGCTTACTATATAGTCTTGTACCGTATCACATAGGAATAAGCTGTATAACGTTCGGTTATACTGACACTGTTGTTCTATCTAAGAGCACAAGTTGCTGAGAGATCTCACGAGGTTTAGGCTAACGATTGGAGCCACATATATTCAACATATAATTCAATATAGCATAGACACGCTTTCATAGCCATTTGCTCAGATTCTGACATTGAGAGTCAATATTAGGACACATGATCTGCCCTCTACATAAGTCAGCGATGTGAATATTCAAGCTATCTTCATCCTGACAAGACCAATATTGAGTGATCTCGTCTCTCTTTTATCGAGTGAGGTAATATATCAATGAGACTATCAATGTAGAAAGATGTATAGTTGATTGATTGTGATATTGTACTAGCACTATAATCATATCATCAGCCTAAATACGTAGAGGGTTGACACGAAACAACGAATTCTGTAATGCTTGTTTTTAATCCATATACAAGCTTTTAGTTTGTATAACACATCAGTCGTTAAATTATCGGATATGTAAATCACACTTACTAGGTCGAACCAAATAAAGTGGGGACCAATTTATGATCCCCATCTGAGTAACTCCAAACATACTATTAAAACCTATTTATCACTATTAGGAGCAACGGAGAGCGAAGCCTCATTCATTCGTATGAATAGATCCTATTCACAGTTGATAAGATTGTGGGCTAAATCTTCAGAGTGGTTGTTTATTTTAAACGAAATATATGATGTCCGACGAATATCCTAATTCGTACTAGATACTTGAGTATCTTCACTCTGAGTTGTCGGGTTGCGCCAACCTTCTAGAATTGTATGTAAACTAGCTAAAATTTTGTTCTATAAATCCTGAGAAACAAAGGTCACTAGATTATTTTAATTTATGCGTTAGAAGGAAGCAGATTTATCGTTCGTAAGTTATAAGTGGGGCTGGTAGAATCGTTAACGTTTTTCCTTGGTATGACGAGCTTCCAACATTCACTGCTAGTATCTAGAGTCGAGAGAAAATTATACCTCACTAGGTGATTTACGTGTTTCAATCCCATAAAGTCGAATGAGCTTGTGTTTAATAATCAATGTTCTCACAGGATATTATCGAAAAGTGGATATCGGTGAGATGCGTATGTTTTTCTTCATTTGAATAGTTGACCCACAAGGAGGAACTGAACGGTAATGAAATGGTCCGGAGATAATGTTGATGAGGTTGTAACTAGATCAGGTCGGGAGTACCTGAATCATTACATGCTCTCTAAACTTTAGCTGTTGAGTAACGAGCCCTCATCCTATCAACTGGAACAGCTGATGTACTCAGTCGTGCCCTATGTTTTTGTAAGGGTTTTTATCTGGAGCTAGTAATTTTGGAATCACAACAAGGTATGACGTAATTGTCAAGGTATTTGGAATTCCTCGTTATCGTTCGGAATAAATTAGGAAGTAAGACCTTTTAGTGCAGAAAAGAATTTTATCTGTTGTCGAATGCGCTTGGAGTAAAGAAACAGTTACGGTATAATAACGGCAGAAGTATAAGAAGTTCCCAACACATAATTCAAGCTTCATAATACTTCTAAATAAACTAACGTATATTAGATATAATAACACTATTGTGATCGAAACACAATAAGAGGAACAAGTTTAGAGTTGATTTCATGTTTTTATTATCAGCTGCAACTAAGTAGACTAAAGGTTTCTATTGTTATGTACAATTAGTTAACTACACCATTTTACGAAAGACTTCTTGGACCTCTCATATAAAACATGGAGAGAGATGAATAGTTGTACGGTATTTCTCGCGACAATGGTAAGAAATTGCAGAATTTTAATATTATAACATTTTGAATTGAGCTCATTTGTTCGAATTGCAATCATCAGCGCATATAAGTGTCTTAAGCTTCCTACCTCTCTTCCAGACTTGTTCTCGCACACAAGCAAGCGACTGCTTGGGCTCGCTATCTTCTCATTAACACAGCGAAGTCACTAGTATAAGTACATTGAGAATTCTTGGGATATCGCCATTGCTGCACAAATGTTATCGGAGGTTTCGTAATGGGAGAATTATTGTGGACACGCCATATCTAAAATAACATTTGTAGATTAGCATAATTAATTCGATAGGAAAATTCTGTAATAATTGAGTTTCTTCATGACGGATAGTTATGTATATAATTAATTGAAGAGTAAGCTCCTTGATATCAATTAAGATATAACCTTTAGGATAGTAGATTTTTTAGTATGATACATAGATTATTAATTTTCTTCTCTATAGCCGGGCCACAACTCCAGACTCATTAGCTGCTGATTAGTATGTTAGTTTAACTGATAATCTTGGTAATATGAAACATATGCATAGGAATGTTATAATTGTGTAATATGAGAGGATACAAAAGGTGTGATTTATTAGGTTCTTTTAAAGTAAGGAACGGAAATACTAAGAGTACATGGAGGTATATGTTATGGTTGAAGTGCGAATGCATGGTGTGAGATTGTTGGACTAGCATCGGGACTCCTTAGTAATTGTACGGGTTGCAATTGTGAGCTTAATTGCGCGAATAGCGGACGAGGATTCAGTGGGAAGCTTTTCACACTCATCGGTCTAGAAACGAGGATGGAGACATAACGAGCTCATGGTGCATGAGGAGGCTACTATCCCTCACCATGTACAATATGTATACAGTCTGTGATCGATTCCGTGGTGTGAGGATGAAATTGAAGTAGGGCTGTAATGCTTTAGTTTTTTCTTGCAATTCATACAAAATTATTATTGTTGAGGGATCCCTCCTGTTACATACTCTAGTTATTTACATATTTTTCATTTTAGAATCTTGTTTATATGGCGACAGTTTGGACAATGTTATCATTTATGGTGGCAAGAAAAAGAATTGTACAGATGTTCTCGCAGAATCATACCTGTGCTACGATGCCACCGTCAAAATAGCCTGCTGTAAAACGTGCTCTCGTTTCTATACCGGAAGAAAAGGTAAACACACAAGAAGTTAACAAATTACTGTGATTTTGGGGGGATTGTGATGTACTCAACCTTTATGTAAATTGTAGGATGCGAATACGGTGATAAATTGCCCGGTTGTTCAGCGCCGTTCTGCCCAAAGTATGGGGATGCTCAGTGTTGCGGCTTTTGTTACTCTGGACCTACGCCAACAACGACAACGACGACAGAAGAGCCCAATCTATGTGTAACAACATCTATGCAGATAACATTCATCTCTATACCCTTTCATGTTGATTCTTCCGTGGCATCAACTGTGACCAACTTCTAAGTCAAACACACATGTAGCAATCATTTTGACGTTGAAATATAACAACAAAACATGGCAAATAATGCAATGCTAAATCATTTACTTCATTGAATTTTTACCAGGTTAAAAAATAGAGAAAAATTACGAAATGTGATATATAAATCATATATCGAATGCCCGTATTTTCAAAGGTTTAGAGGTACTCCTTTTGTACTGTTTTTACGCGCTATTGGTCAGAGATACAGTAGAGAGAGGATCAAATACAAACTGCTTGTACAAAAATGAAATAAGTGTAACCTTTTAGTTCACTAGAAAACCATTTCTTTAAAACGAATATTTTAAATCTGACGCCAACTCTGTTAATTTCGTCTATTCTATAGGGATTGACAATGTCAGATAGCGGAGTTGTTTTCCCGTTGAGTATCCCCATCACGCCATACAGCTCTTCAAGACCAAAACTGGACAAAATACCAAACATGTACACATTTACCAGTTCACAGACGACGGAAACCACAGCCACACCAGATGATGAGATAAAATTCACGTTTGTTTTGGAGATAAACATTCGCATTACGGAGAATTTAACCGATAGCATCCAATATTCATCAGTGAAGGGAAAGGCTGAATCAGCGGTATGGTTTATTAGGACTTTTAGGACTTACGAGATTGATCACTGTTCGTGTTATCCTTGCCATTACATTATAGTGTGCCTTCCTAAAGTACAATGTAAGTTTATAGATACAGTCTAATTTCATATAACTGTTGCTGACACTAATGGGATGTTCAAAATACGTAATTATAACTGGAATTACTATTGTCGACAATAAAGCATGTCGTAGACAAACCTACAATAGGACCAATAAAGATCAGAAGAGAGTCTAAAACGGTTTGAAACCAATTAGGTTAATCATTGTCTGTTCCTTTAAACACCACCACTGCAGACTTCAAACTTACTTTAAAGACTTATGAGGTTGATCACTGTTCGTTATATTCACCCTTTAAAGGATGAAAATGTATTATAGGTGGTTATATTTCAGAAAGGAATTTAACCCTACATGTAATTGAATTGAATCAATATATGCATGTATCATAGAATGTAAGCTATCTTTATTTTGTTTAGGATATATTTATTTTACTAAGCTATCATTTGATATTAGGACCTAAATTATCAAATTATCAACCATATCCCTAAATGAAATAAAAATAGTTTGAATTCATCTTTTTTCTTTCAAAATCACAATGATCCTGTTACATCTGTATTATAGAAATCCTTCCGAATCTTGCCGCCGGTTCCTTCAACTGAAATTTACTCACAATGGAATAGATGCCGTAAACAGAAGCAACATTCTTCGTCATGAAAACGTTCAGTCGCATATCCCAGCATATTTCCAATTCAAGTCTACACCCTGCATTTCCTACAAATTGCATCCAAAATTTTTAATTACAAGAAAGCTCTACAGTGCCTAGATAATGCCAATATTATGCTTAATCCACTAAGTGTTCTTGTTCTTCGTCGTCTTTCAAATATAGTCCAGCTGGACGTGTCGTTACTGGTGATGCTAATATAGTTGAAAATTACGGCCTGAGCTTACTTATTTTAAAAGGTCCTAAATTCAGAGAACCTCAATCATTCAACTGGCGACATAACTTCATCTCCATTATGAATTCTGTCGAAGATTATGCCAGACGATGGGTCAAATATGAAAACGACGAACTTGATACCTTGTCAGCTTGAAGAAAAGGTATAAGAATATTAAAATCCCGTGTTAGACAAGTTCAAACAAACGTACGTACCATCTATCCTTCTGTATTTCGTAAACCAGAAGTGATCAAGTGATTTATAATTCTCCATTGTAACTTCCATTATTTAAATTGTAGCCAAATATTCCATCATCACCTACATTTATGGGTTGTAGTCTTCTCAAACTTATTCAATAGCAAGAGCCTTGTTCTTCGTATGATTCCAGGGTTTTTGAAATCGAGGCAGGTCTATACTAAAAGACACAAAGTTGTTGTTTGCAGGGGTTTTCAACAGTTCATGGTTTAAAGGCAGCATTTTTCGTAAATTCTGATGGTCCGTGTATAAACAATGTTAGTTACCCAATGACTTAACCCTGGATTCAAATGATGTCCTGTGATGTTAGTTCATTATGCCTTTGTTAAGCCGTTTTCCCCAATACTTCGATTGACTACGGATTGTTTCCAGTATTAACCTTGAATCAACGACTATGGGCGTCACGGCGGGGTTGTGACCGGTCAACAGGGGGTGCCTTTATCTCCTATTCCACCTTGATCCACCTCTTGAGTGAAGCTCCCAGAGGTTCCGGTGTTTGCGCACCAACTCTTTTTTATATTCTTATTTAGGACTTTTACGAGTTGAGATAACACTGTTCGTTATATTCGCCTTTTTAGCAGTTAGTTACATAGGAATTAAGTTTTGGCCCCAGCTTGCACAAAGGCTTGTTTAAAACGATATTGGTCTTTGTAATGGTCATCATATTTAACAAACTGCATTTTAAATGAAATTGGTATTATCTCCAAATTTGTTAATCGTATTTACACTCAAACTGCTCTCTTTAAAAAATGAAATTCTTCAAAATCATGTCTCAGTTGTACACGTGTTTCATATCCCAGTCAATGGGACGGATGAATCACAGTACCTAACTTTACAAAACCCTTACAAACAAAAATACATTACTGAATCTAGTAAATGTTCCTCCAAGCCAAATTATTGAAAGCTGTGAAGGTGAAACTTCAGTCTTATTGTGAAACAACATATGCCAGAATGGTGTAAATCAAAATTAGAAATCACGGAACTTTCTCAATTCAACAACATCAATACGTATGACCTCTACACTTTACACGACCATTCCTTACAAAAAATAAAAGGCTAGACTTTTTATATAGACAGTTGCCTGTTCAACAAAAATGGAGAAAGGAAATATCCATATCTAGTGATCTGTCATTCTAAAAATTACTTTGTTCAACTCCACTCTGATTCTACGCAGATACTCTAAAGCTGATATTAAAGCAATGCTGGAGTTCCTCATTGACAATGTCGTTGTTGGTTTTGGTGATCCAGTCCTTCAACAGTCCGTTGGAAATTCCATGGACAGGAACTATTTTTATATTCCTACGAGGCAAAATCATTCAAAAGCTTCTACATGAATAAAATTTTCTAGCGGTGGCTTTTCATTCGACATTTCGATATACGAACGACGTTTAATCTATTAATAATGATTTCAGCTTCTCCATCATCTATATAGCAACATTCCATTATCACCTGCATACACTCCTCCAAGGCACTTGATATCACCTCTGGTGTGCCCTGGGATCGATCCGTGTTTACCCAACTCATCTTTGTATTCTGTTTGCGACTTACGAGATTGATCACTGTTGATTATCTTCGCCTTTTCTTTTTGTAAACACATCAACCCTTAAAGGCATACAATGTACGCAATGTACATTTCACGAACTTTTTTCTATCTCCAACATTAAAGACTCCCAATAATGACAATAAGAGTTACAGGAAATGCAAAGAACATTCAATCCCTTCAGAATTATTTGATGAAGATGAAAACGTAATTATAAAACAACTGACTGTATTTTTGTAGTATGTATATGTACAGGTGCATTGCATTTGCTTTGGTCAAAGAGATGTAACTTAGAACTCAAGTATAAAAGGTTTTTGAAAATATATATACAGATAAGGAACATTGCGTGTGACCGTAATGTAAAATATTTTCGTACCAGGTTGAAATTTTCAAAATATCTCGGTGGTGTGAATATTTAATAATGTGGGAAGTGAGTGATTTTTCGAAACTTCAATTTTTTTTCAAAATTGATTAAATTTCAGATAGCAATTACTCCAAATTCATTTTTGTGTCGCCTGCCTGCGTTAGCAGAGGTTTGACCATATAGGGATCACTTTAGGTTCGTCTAGCGTCGTCGGTGGTTCACAAATTTTTCTGTCATCAATTTTTTCTTCCAGAAAACCCACACAAGGGCCCAGCTCCTTGATAATTGCAAGAGCATCAGGGCATGGAACAAATGATATTCGTTACACAAGTTTCCAATCGGGGGCCGGCATTTGGTCCACTCCTGTTTGACGCAACTTAGGAAATATTTTTCGATAGTTAAATTATCTTGTTCACATTGCTCAGGGAAACCACACAGGTTCAGCTTCCTATATTTAGCACAGAGCATCAGTATGGAGGAACTGTATCGTGTAAACGCAGTTTCAATCTGCCCACATGGTCCACTTCCTGTTTGGACGCAAAACTTTAAAATTTTTGACATAATATTCAAATTTGGTCACAAAGTAATGTACTGGAGGGGCCTGAGACTTGAAATTAACAATATGGTCTTTATTTAGATAGAATCTCACAAAAAATGGCATTTCTCATAACCAATATCTCATTTCTTTTCATACACATAAAAATGGCGAAGTTATACCATTGTGTCAAATTACGGTATTCATTAATCCAAAAAACATTATACCAAATCGAGTGTAGGGCAACAACGGGGACCTCCGGGGACAAAAGCGGAAGTAGGATCAGGTGGCGAGAGTAAGCACTCTGCATAAACCGGTCTAACACACCCGCGCGTTTGAAGAGGCTGTCCTTAGTCGGAAATAAAAGTAAACCGGGATTACCCCCGTGTCCAAAATTGTAGGGAAAAATGACAGGTCTAACAAAAGGGTATGAAACAATTCAGGTTCACATAGACTTTATGATAATTGTAATTCGCAAAACAAGGTCCATTTATTAGCGACCGTAGAATTTGCGATAATGATGACTGTGGATGTTAAACGATTTTCTTTTATTAAACCCTGCAGCCATTAACTTTTTAGTAGGGCCTCGTTTTTAATAAAGTTCTTATCATTACCCGCTATGTCGTTTGCTATCTTGCTACTCGAATTCAAACTGGGAGATATACCACAACCTAGGTATA
>CAJDSM010070300.1:0-12558 GCA_903981925.1 Ostrea lurida
ATATTATGAAAAACATATTTTGATGGATCGAATCAGTTGAGAGGTGATAATGAAAATTGTCATTATAAATATGACAAAATTTTGTAACGAAAAATAATTTTGAATAACAATGATAAACGTTTTCGTTTTATTTTTTATATTTATTTTCCTGTACGTCATTATCACTTTTTCACCCAAGCTGAAAAAGAAGTATAAACAATTTAATACACTATTTTTGACTACGAATCATTCCATTTACCTGATCAAAACAATTGGGGCTCATGGCAGAGGTTACCAAGTCCACAGGGGGTGATTACTCCTCATATGGAGCAATTAGGGGTGATTACTCCTCATATGGAGCAATTATTACCATTTGTTTAAATTGCATACCGCCATCTTGATAGCGAATTATCTGTCATTACGTTAAGAAATTAATAGAGAAAAATACTTTAAAATTACAATTTTAAATTGACCTCTGCATAAACGCACGTTTCCAGCATCTCATTTCATTCTCCACGGTCGTATCTTTTCAATGAAACAACTTTCAATGCAACTAGTACAATATTCGGAGTTCCATTTCCAATTAAAGTTTTGAAGCGGAGAGCCCCATTTATTTCAACAATCTTTGAAAATCACAGAAATTGCACTTTTTCACTTCGAAAAGCAACGGATATCTGACAATGTCACTAATTCCAGCATCGGAAACGGAAAATTGAGAAGTGGTTTTCCGGAATATTTGACAACTTTTTTGAATTATTTTTCAAGAAAATTCGTTTCTAAATCAAAATCGCCGTTTTTTTTGGCATTTCTAGCTTCACGGCATCGGGACACCGACGGGGAAAATTAAGACATTAGAAAATGCAATCATGCACATGTAATTTATTTTGTAAATAGAAATGTCATGTTTGCTACATAATTGACACTTGTACTGACGTCAGGAGATCTTAACAAGGGATATCTACAAAATAATTTATGATTTCGGAAAAGTTGCATGCTTAATGAATATTCATAATTTTTAGATCACCTGATACTAAGCTAATGAATAAAGTGGTAAGAATTTTTCCATAGGTAGGCACCTGATCCCACCGCTGGTATATCCAGTGGTCCGTGATTGTCCACCCTTGTTTTGTATTCTATTTTGGGACTTGCGAGATTGATAACTGTTCGTTATCTTTTGTTTTGCGTTGAGGACTGAAAGTGGGGGGTTCTTTAATGCAGCCACGCATGCTTATACACGGCGACCCCGTTGTTAAGGTCATATTCTATAGTTTCATGAATCATGGTTTTTAAATGGCAAGCGTTTGGTGAAGAAGCTATCACGACCTACATAAAAGTTTACATCTTTCGGTTAATGCCGCTATTGCACGAGCATCACTCGAACTCGTAACACAATTAGGCATTTCGAAAATTAAGCAGTCACATCTAAAGAAAACATTTCCAAAATTTCTAGCATGTTATAATCTGTGTATTCCAGTTTTTAAATAGAAGTTGCCACGCCAAATGTTTTGAACTGTTTCAGACCACGTGATAGACCGCTATGGAATTAAGGGCATACGCAATACACATTTCACAAAACAAATTCTATATCCAACATTGAAAACTTCCAATGATGACATTAAGAGTTACAGAAAAGGCAAATATAATTGAATCCCTTCAGAGTTATATGATGGTGATGAAAATATAATTATACCACAGCTAACAGTGTTTTAGTACATGCTTGTATATGTACAAGTGCACTGCATGTTTACCTTAATCAAAGGGAGGTAACTCAGAACTCAGGAATAAATGATTGTGCAAAATCTGTTATCTTTTCCAAAACCCGGGTAATATAGTGTAATTTTTTTCTCAAAGAATATCTAAGAGTACTGTGATTTTATGTAAAGAACTGTTTTCAAAATATATACAGATAACGAGCATTGCGCGTGACCTTAAATATTCGTATTAACGATGTATTTCTCCGTTATTCGCCTCGTGGCAGGTACAACAGGTCAACGAGAAAAACGTCCTCCTCCAATCACCTGATCCCACTGATGGTATTTTCAAGGGACCGTGTTTGCTTTACTTTCATTTTATCTTTTGAACAATTTGTAAAATTGATTGCTCTTTATTTGTACTTTGTCATGTAAACATAGACAATTATCCATTTAAAAAATACCCCATATATTCGCTGAATCCATTTTTTTAATGAAAAAAAAGTCTTATTGAAATCGTACATTATGATGAGTCTGTGCTAGACTTTTTTAAAAATTCATTTCAGTTTGAGACAGTTCCACTCGGATCACAGTGATTTAGTACAGTGCTGCATTAGGGATTTTACAGAATCGACAAAAAGACAAAGCATGATTGAAATGACAAACCACAGCTGTGGAGGAAATGTGTCCTTGCACTGTTCATTTCCTGATGAACAACAGTCTACTTATTCGTTGCCTGTCGTCATA
Organism: Ostrea lurida; assembly: GCA_903981925.1. Lineage (NCBI taxonomy): Eukaryota > Metazoa > Mollusca > Bivalvia > Ostreida > Ostreidae > Ostrea > Ostrea lurida. Next base: position 2,418 of record CAJDSM010070300.1, read on the forward strand.
TTGATACTCCTGATTGGAGTTCTGGTTGTTGTGTTTAACGGTTTCATATTAGTACTTATAGTAATGGAAAAGAAGGTGCGATTAAACCCGTACCATTTCCTCGTTCTTCTGCTGAATATTAGCGACTTTGTCGTTGGGCTCAGCATCATTTTCGCTGTTTTTCGATGTATAATTCCAATGATACAGATAAGTAATGGTTTCACGATATTACATGCTCTTTTTATCACTGTCGGACTCTATCTATCACTTTATCACACATTTTTGATTTGTTTACAAAGGTGTTTGATGATATATAACGCAAAATGGAGTTCTTCTATTTTTCGTGAAAACCGGAAGTACTTTGTATGTGTTGGTGGCTGGATCACCATATTGGTAAGCTGCTGCTCTATCATTTCACCGCCTGCGGAGGGATCTTCCCCGGTTGATAATTTAAACGTATTGTTATTTGCCTTTAATGGTCATTATAAGGTATTTTTAATATATTTCAGGCTTTTAACCCTGATTCTTCTATCTTCCACAATAATTCTATACGTAGTTTCAATTGCATTTGTGCATAGAGCATATAGGCAAATTAGTCCCACTGGTCAGCCTAACGTTCCACGTGTGATAACTGTAAACGTCATTGAAATGACTGAGCCACGCCCCTCTGGTAATAGGCTTAATAAGACTTCTGCACAAGGTCAAGGTAGGCTTGGTCAAGGAAGTTCGCTTATGAACCAGTCTAATCAAATAGCTACACTTAAACGTAAAAAGGTCATGAGTACGTTAAAACTATTGGGTCTTTTGATAATTGTCCTTGTAATTTTCACTGGACCACTTGTTGTAACGCTGGCATGGGATGATGCAATTTCTATCAGAGTCAAGGGTGTGCTATTCGGTTTGTTCGCCATAAATTCTATGCTAAATCCTTTCATATATACATGGAAGATTATGGACATCAGGGAAATTGTAAAAGCAAAACTTTGTTGTTTCAAAAGATAGAGGCCAACACAGCAATCGGAAGATTTTACCGTTTAAGTGTTCCAAATGTGAAAGTAGATCATTACTATCCACGTGACTGTGTCTTATTGGAGATGACTTGAAAAGATTGTCATCATTTGACTGTTTCAGATTACTGAAAACTTATATAATGTTCCTTGTGAGTTTATAATTCGTCACCTATATTGATATTAAAATCTTCACAAAAAATTATGGGTTTAATCAAACTAGAAAAGAAGCTCATGGAGTACTTTTCGGGAATCCGTTCATCCATCACCCCATCTTTAAGAGTTTTATTATCCTTCTGTTATGTTTTAGGAGAATTTGTTACGCCAAAACTTCAATTAAAAGCATACAGAGCGGAAACAAACGGAATGGGATACTTGAACTGTGACCTTGAAATCAGGTCAAAGGTCAAAGGTCAAGGTCGTATCTAAAGATGCTTAGAAAAAATGCCATTTTTCACACCGTCTTAATGCCGTTTTAATAATATTGTTAAGATTTATTTTAACTTTTAATAGCGCTTATAGAACAAGAGAGTATAGGAGTGTTTTACAAGCGACATTCGAAACCTTGTACTTTTGGATGTTATGGTTAGACTGCGCAAATCCATTGCTTTTCGCCTATAAATCAGAGAAATCTATGCAATGCTATATGATATTGAAACTCTTACCAGTAAATTATCTGCGCAATCAAGGTGAACTGGAACTGTCGATAGCTATTGGAGACTCCGTAAGACCCTAAAGAGTTATTGCCCCTTGAAATGTTAATATTGGTTAACGTAAAAATTTCAAACTCATATTATAAACCGTAGAAGAAGACAGAACAAACTGGAAATGGGATATGATGACCTTTGACCTTTTTAAATAAGCAAGGTCAAAAGGTCAAGGCTCATCTACAATATGGACAAATATGCAGGGTTTTTACACTGTCTAACTATTTCTTGATAAATACTCTAAAGATCTTGATATTGCATAATGAGGATCAGAAATTGAATCCTATTTTTGGATGTATTAACATTAGCGTGCTTTTAACTTTGATCTTTTGTCGGAGTTACAGTAACCTGTCGTTAAAAAAACCATTGCTTATCAATGTAATCCGAAACCGCACACACTTATTGATATGAAATCTTCAGTAAATCTATTGGCTTAACTTTGACGTGAATTGACCGGAAATGTGGAAATCCTGTCGACCTTTAAGGAGTTTATTGCCCCTGAAAGATTTACGATATTTTACGTAAAAATTTCAATTTTCAATTTATTAAACCGTAGAGAGACGAAACAACTGGAATGGGATACTTGAACCTTTGACTTGAAATGAAGGTCAGGCAAATGTAAGGTCACGTAAAATCTGGGGAAATATGCATTTTGACACTGTTTAACTTAAAAATAATTTTCAGATACGATACGCGTAAGTAGCACATTGAAGACAATTGGGTGTATAATCACAAATTTGAACTTTCTCGTTTTTAGGATTTACAGTATCTTGTGCAAAAAGCATTGTAATCAGAATAAATCGATAAACGTACAACATAATCACATAAAACAGCTAGCTAATCAAGTTTGAATTGACTTTTGGTAACTTTCCGGAATCCTGTTGATCGCTTAGGAGTTATTTGCCCTGAAATGTTACGGTAAAAATTTAAAACAAAACTATAAATCGTAAGAGAGACGGAACAACTGGAATGGGATTATGTGGCCTTTGACCTTGAAAAATAGTAAGGTCAAAAGGTCAAGGTCACCATTTTTTGTATGTAAAATTTCACTTTTCATGTCATCTGAAGCTTTCAATATTTGAAAAACTTTGAAAAGGGGAAAGACTCTAATTGTTTCGCGAACAATTAGGATCACTAGTTAATCTCTCTTTATTTCTTTGTTCTTTCCGCCGAAATCAATTTACGCCTTTAAGACTTATCGTGAAAACAATGTACACATATATCTAGACATCTCGAAAGATCTTCACCATTTCACCCTGGTACTTGAACTTTGTCCTGTTCGACGAACTTATGGGACTTTTTCGCAAAAAAAACCATTGTTATTCGCAATCTAAATCAGAAAAACCTCAATATATTGATATGAATCTTCACTTAAACATTATTGTAATCAAGCTGAAAGGACTTGAGTAGACCTTTGGATCCGTCGATCCGTAAAAAGTTATTGCCCCTAAAGTTTGAATTTTTACGTAAAAATTCAAAACTTCAAAATTATAATCAACGAGAGACGGAACAAACTGGAATGGATACTGTGACTTTGACCTTAAATAAGGTCAAGGTCAAAGGTCAAGGTCACCTAAAATCTTGGAAAAAGTGCATTTTTTCACACCGTCTTACCTTAAAAGATATTTAAGATATAGATATGATATAGTCAATAGATATAATCATTTATGAATATTTACATTACGTCTTTGAACCTTTGACCTTTGCGGATTACAGTACTTGCGCTAAAAACCATTGTTTTCAATTAATTCGAAACGCACAACTATTGATTGAAATCTTACTAAATTATTGGCTACAGGTGAATAACTGTCGTAAAATATTGGGAATCCGTCGATCCCTTAAGGAGTTATTGCCCCTGAAAGTTTAGGTATTACGAAAAATTCAAAACTTCATATTATAAACCGTAGAGAGACGGAACAAACGGAAATGGATATAACCTTTTGACCTTTAAAATAAGTCAAGGTTCAAAGGTCAAGGTCACCTACCATCTTGAAAATATGCAATTTTCACCCACTGTCTACACCTTAGAAAGATACTCTAAAGATCTGATATGCATAAGGAGTCAAATTTGAATCCCTTTGATATATTTAACATTACGGCTTTTGAACTTTGGACCTTTGTCGAGTTACAGTAATGCGTAGAAACATTGTTATCAATGTAAATCCGAAAACCTGCACAACTTATTGATATGAAATCCTTCAGTAATCTATTGGCGTACTTGACGTGAATTGACTCGACAATTATGGAAATCCGTCGACCCTTAGGAGTTATTGCCCCTGAAAGTTTACGATATTTACGTAAAAATTCAAATCTTCAATAATTAATAACCGTAGAGAGACGAAACAAACTGGAATGGGTTACTTTGACCTTTGACCTGAAATGAAGGTCAAGGTCAATGGTCAAGGTCCGTAAATCTGGGAAAATGCATTTTTGACACTTCTTAACTTTAAAAGTATATTTTCAGATACGATACGCGTAAGTAGTCACATGAAGACAATTTGGGTGTACAAAAATCACAAATGTAACTTTCTCGTTTTTTAGGATTTACAGTATCTTGTGCAAAAAGCGATTGTAATCAGAATAAATCGCTAACCGTACAACATCACACTAAGACAACCACTAGATAATCAAGTTGATTAGACTTTGGTAACTTCCGGAATCCGTTGATCGCTTAAGGTATTGCCCCTGAATGTTACGTAAAAAATTTAAAACTTCAAAACTATAAATCGTAAGAGAGACGGAACAAACTCGAATGGGATATGTGACCTTTGACCTTGAAAAATTAGTTGTCAAAGGTCAAAGGTCACAATTTTTTGGTATGTAAATTATCACTTTTCATGTCTCTTGAGAGCTTTCAATTCATTAAATCTGTTAAAAGGTGGAAAGACCTCTAATTGTTCGCGAACAATTAGGATCACTAGTGCATTAATATATATTCTTCGTTTTTCTTTCCGCCAAATCATAATTTTACGCTTAAGATTATCGAAAAAACAAGTGTTATCATATTCGACATCTCAAACATCTTCACATTCACCCATGTATTGAACTTTGACCTCTGCGAACTTATGGACTTTTTCGATAAACCATTGTTATCATCTAATCAGAACCAACAATATTGATAATCAAATCTTCACTAAGATGATTTAGGTAATCAAGTTGAGTGACTGCGGTAAATTTGGAATCGTCGACCCGTAAAAAGTTATTGCCCTGAAAGTTTGCAATATTTTAAGTAAAAATTCAAAACTTCAAAACTATAAACGTAGAGAGCGGAACAAACTGTGATGAGGATATGTGACCTTTGACCTTTAAAATAAGGTCAAGGTCAAAGTCAAAGTCACCTAAATCATTGAAAAAGTGCATTTTTTACACCGTCTTCACCTTAAAAGATACTTAAAATATGATATGCATAATGAGTAATTATATCCACTTTTAATATATTACTACGGCTTTGAACTTTGACCTTTGTGAGTTACAGTAACTTGCGTAAAAACCATTGTTATCAATGTAATCCGAAACCGCACACTTATTGATTTGAAATCTTCATAAATCTATTGGACTTGAGGTGAACTACTGTCGTAAAATTGGAATCCGTCGACCCTTAAGGAGTTATTGCCCTGAAAGTTAGGTATATACGTAAAAATTAAAACTTCAATATTATTAAACCGTAGAGAGACGGAACACAACTGGAAATGGATAAATGACCTTTGACCTTTAAAATAAGGTCAAGGTCAAAGGTCAGTCACCTACAATCTTGGAAAATATGCAATTTTACACTGTCTAATCTTAAAGATCTCTAAAGATCTGATATGCATAAGGAGTCAAATTGAATCCATTTTGATATATACATTAACGGCTACTTGACCTTGTCGGAGTTACAGCATAACTGATGTAAAAACCATTGTTATCATGTAAATTCGAACAGCACAACTTATTGAATGAAAATCTTCAGTAAATCTTGGCTACTTGACGTGAATGACCGGACAATGTTGGAAATCCGTCGACCCTTAAGGAGTTATTGCCCCTAATTACAGTATTTACGTAAAAATCAAATCTTCAATATTATAAACCGTAGAGAGACGAAACAAACTGGAATGGTAATTGACCTTTGACCTTGAAATGAAGTCAAGGTCAGTCAAGGTCACGTAAATCTTGGGAAAATATGCATTTTGACACTGTCTTAACTTTAAAGATAATTTTCAGATACATACGCGTAAGTAGTCACATTGAAGACAAATTTGGGTGTACTACACATCACAAATTTAACTTTCTCGTTTTTAGGATTTAAGTCATTTTGCAAAAAGCATTGTAATCAGAATAATCGAAACCGTACAACAATCACACTAAACCACTAGCTAATCAAGTTGAATTGACTTTGGTAACTTTGGAATCCGTTGATCGCTTAAGGAGTTATTGCCCCTAATGTTACGTAAAAATTTAAAACTTCAAAACTATAAAATCGTAGAGAGACGGAAACAACTGAATGGGATATGTGCCTTTGACCTTGAAAATAGGTCAAGGTCAAAAGGTCACAATTTCTTTGGTATGTAAATTATCATTTTCATGTCATCTTGAGAGCTTTCAATTCATTGAAAAAACTTGAAAAGGTGGAAAGACCTCTAATTGTTCGCGAACAATTAGGATCACTAGGTTCCATTTCGTGACTTTTGATTTCCTCCTTTTCTTTCCGCCAAAATCTTTTACGCTTAAGACTTATCGAAAAAAACAAGTAGTTATCATATTCGACATCTCGAAAACTCTTCCAATTCCACCTCGTATTGAACTTTGCCTCTCGAACTTATGGGACTTTTTTCGCAATAAACATTGTTTTCATCTAAATCAGAAACCAAAATATATATATAATCTTCACTAAATCATTTTAATCAAGTTATGACTGCGGTAACTTTGGAATCCGTCGACCCGTAAAAAGTTATTGCCCCTGAAAGTTTGCAATTTTTAGTTAAAATTCAAAACTTCAAAACTATAAACGTAGAGACGGAACAAACTGAATGGGATATGTGACCTTTGACCTTTAAAATAGGTCAAGGTCAAAGGTCAAGGTCACCTAAATCTTGGAAAAAGTGCATTTTTACACCGTCTTCAACTTAAAAGATACTCTAAAAATATGATATGCATAATGAGTAATTTATATCCATTTGATATATTACATTACGGCTTGACATTTGACCTTTGTCGGAGTTAAGTAATTTGCGCTAAAAACCATTGTTATCAATGTAAATCCGAACCGCACAACTTATTGATTTGAAATCTTCAGTAAATCTATTGCTACTTGAGGTGAACTGACTGTCGTAAAATATTTGGAATCCGTCGACACTTAAGGAGTTATTGCCCCTGAAAGTTTAGGATATACGTAAAAATTCAAAACTTCAATATTAAAACGTAGAGAGACGAACAAAAATGAATTGGATATATGACCTTTGACCTTTAAAATTAAGGTCAAGGTCAAAGGTCAAGGTCACTACAACTTGGAAAATATGCGTTTTCACACTGTCTAACCTTGAAAGATACTCTAAGATCTGATATGCATAAGGAGTCAAATTGAATCCATTTTTTGTGTATAACATTACGGCTTTGAACTTTGACTTTGTCGGAGTTACAGTAACCTGCGTAAAAACCATTGTTATCAATGTAAATCCGAAACCGCACAACTTATTGATATGAAATCTTCAGTAAATCTATTGGCTACTTGACGTGAATTGGCTCGGTAATGTTGGAAATCCGTCACACCTTAAGGAGTTAATGCCCCTGAAATTTTACGATATTTACGTAAAAATTCAAATCTTCAATATTATAAACCGTAGAGAGACGAAACAACTGGAATGGATACTTGACTTTGACCTTGAAATGAAGGTCAAGGTCAAATGTCAAGGTCACGTAAAATGGGAAAATGATTTTTGACACTGTCTTAACTTTAAAAGATTAATTTCAGTACGAAACATGTAAGTAGTCACATTGAAGACAATTTGGGTTAACTAATCACAATTTAACTTTCTCGTTTTTAGGATTTACAGTATCCTGCAAAAGCATTGTAATCAGATAAATCGAACCGTACAACATTTCATCATAAACACACTAGCTAATCAAGTTGATTTGACTTTTGGTAACTTTTTGGAATCCGTTGATCGCTTAAGAGTTATTGCCCCTGAAATGTTACGTAAAAATTTAAAACTTCAAAACTATAAATCGTAGAGAGACGGAACAAACTGGAATGGGATATGTGCCTTTGACCTTGAAAAATAAGGTCAAAGGTCAAATGGTCACATTATCACTTTTCATTTCATTCTTGAAGTTTCAATTCATTGAAAACTTGAAAGGTGGAAGACCTCTAATTGTTCGCGAACAATTTAGGATCCACTAGTTAGTTTTCATGTTCTACTTTTTTCTTTCCAGCCAAAATCAAATTTTACGCTTTAGACTTATCGAAAAACAAGTAATACACTATATCGAATCTCAAAATTTCCATTCTTCACCCTGTGTAATTGAAATTTGACCTTCGCAACTATGGACTTTACGCAATAAACATTGTTATCATCTAAATCAGAAACCTAAGCATATCTGATATTGAAATCTTCACTAAATATTAGCTAAATCAAGCTTGAACAAGCTTGAGTAACTTTTGGTAATCCGTCGACCGTAATAAGTTATTGCCCCTGAAGTTTGCAATTTTTAGCAAAATTCAAAACTTCAATATCTATAAAATCTAGAGAGACGGACAAACTGTGAATGGGATATGTGACCTTGACCTTAAAAGGTAGTCAAGTCAAGGTCATCTAAAATCTGAAAAAATGCATTTTTACACGGTCTAACCTAATAGATAAGTTTTAAGATACTATAAATGATAATGCATAATGAGTTAATTTATTTGATGTTTTACATTACGACTGTGAACTTGACCTATGTCGGAGTTTATGTAGCTATCGCAAAAACCATTGTTATCGATAAATCCGAAACGCACAATTAATTTGATATGAAATCTTCAGTAAATCTATTGGCTAATAAGGAGAATGAAACTCGTGAGAATTTTCGTGAATCCTACCCTAAGGAGTTATTGCCCCTGAAATGTTAAATATTACGTAAAAATTCAAAACTTCAATATTAATAACTGTGAGAGACGGAAACACTAGAATTGGATATATGACCTTTGACCTTTAAAAATAAGGGTCAAGGTCACAAGGTCAAGGTCACCTACAATCTTGGAAATATGCGTTTTCACACTGTCTATACACCTTGAAAGATACTTCTAAAATCTGATATGCATAAGATCAATTGAATTCCATATTTTGATATAACATACGGCTCTTATAACTTTGACCTTTGTCGAATTACAGTAAACCTGCGTAAAAACCATTGTTATCAATGTAAAATCCGAAACCGCACAACTTATTGATATGAAATCTTCAGTAAATCTACTGGCTACGTGACGTGAATGACTCGGACAATGTTGGAATATCGTCTACCTATTAAGGAAGTTACTTCTGCCCCTGAAAGTTTTACGATAATATTACGTAAAATTCAAATCTTCAATATTATAAACCGTAGAGAGACGAAACAAACTGGAATGGATACTTGACCTTTGACCTTGAAATGAAGGTCAGGTCCAATGTCAAGTCACACGTTTAAAATCTGGGAAAATATGCATTTATTGACCACTGTCATTAACTTTAAAGTTAATTTTCAGATACGAAACGCGTTTAAGTAGTCACATATTGAAGACAATTTGGGTGTACTAATCACACATTTAAACTTTCCTTGTTTTTAGGATTTACATATCTTGCTGCTAAAAGCCATTGTAATCAGAATACAATCGCTTACCGTACAACATCATCCACTAAAACCACTAGCTAATCAAGTTGAAATTACTTTTGGGACTTTTCGGGAATCCGTTGATCGCCTTTACAGGAGTTGATTGCCCCTGAATGTATACGTAAAAACTTAAAAAACTTCATAACTATAAATCGAGAGAGACGGACAAACTGGCAATGATATGTGACCTTTGACCTATGGAAAAATAGGTCAAAGTCAAGGTCACCATTTTTTGTATGTAATTATCACTCTGTCATGTTCATCTTGAAAGCTTTCAATTCATTGAAAATCTTGAAAACGGTGGAAGACCTCTAATTTTCTGCGAACAATTAGGATTCACTAGTTTGTATCGTGTAATTGTTCCGAAAGTTATAGTCAGAGAGATATTCTATTATGCTTTGTGTAAAATTTTAACAGTACAATAACTACATCACTACAGATATTAGAAGTCGCAGAAAATGTTTGATTTTTCACCAGAGAGAGAGAGAGAGAAGAGAGAGAGAGGAGAGAGAGAGAGAGAGAGAGAGAGAGAGAGAGAGAGAGAGAGAGAGAGGAGAGAGGAGAGAAGAGATTGGTTCCATAGTTTCAAAGGCATTAAATTTTTCTGCAATCACCAATTTTGGTATA
>CAJDSM010070304.1:0-12130 GCA_903981925.1 Ostrea lurida
GGCCAGATTTGAAAGGGGACACTGGGTGGTCATATCTCCTAAAATCAAGGCCGCAACGAAATATGATAAGGGTTTTGTTATACATAAACCACATGTGTTACAATTCGTGGGCGCTGAGGAAAGCTTTTTAATAATTCAGATAGAATGGTGGAAGCAGCTGAGATTAAATTCCCCGATTATTCTTGTTCAAGATAAGGTGATCACTGAGCCCCCATAGTTTCGTTTTCTGATACCTTAGTAAAATCTGGCAAGTTGCCAGGATGTAAAACAGAAATATCTTTAATTCTTTCAATTCCTCAATTTCTCTGTTTAAAAAAATTTAGTGCAAATATACTTGGGGGGTGGGGGGGGTGTCAGTTGTTGAATTTTGTTTTGGGGGGATTAACTAAAGATTATTCACAAACAGGAGACATGCATTATTTCCTTATATTATATTTTTATAATTAAGGGTGTTTTGGTGATTTCAAAAAAATACCACCCTGAAGTTTCTTTCCTTGGTAAATATATGCAGTTGCTGTAACTCAAAAATGTTCAAACGTAAAGAAAGATGAGTGATTGGGCTAGGGTTTTCCAACAACCTTTTGTCGGATTGCATGGACTGTTTCGAATTCCCTCACTTCAAGGGCGCGTAGGACAAAAAAGGGGGCATTCGGGGGCTTTAGAAGAGGAGCAAAAGTGAGTTTAGTACCCCCTATTTTTAAGCACAATTTATTTTTACATAGAATGATCAGATGAGAATAACTTAGTTCTAATATGCTGGTTTCATCAGAGTCAAAACATATTTCTTGCATATACATAATATATTTTTTCCGTAAATCCACATACGTTTTTTTTTTTGGACCGAATTAGTTTAGAATGTATAATGCATCGTAACATATCCCTGCTGAAATCCACGCATCTGACCAAGGTACATGTAAATGAAATTTCAATAAATTATAATTATAATCTTTTGAAATGAATTTCAATCATTATCTAAATCCACTGACCATTAGAAAATAACATAAGTGGAGGCAATTGGTAAACATTAAAAATGGAAATCTGAATTTTGAACACAACTTTTGTCTCAAAACGTACTATCCCTTTAAAGAAGGTGTTGCATGTATCATGGTTATTTCCCTAAAGGTGTTGCATGAAATATCGGTAAATAATAAAGTTATTCATAGATATAGTAAACACCAGTGGAAACTTTTTTGTCTTTATTCCAGAATGTAAGAAAATAAGTCCTAAAAAGGTGTGTATTGACAAGAATTAGTCAAAAATAATTGAGTTGAAATCATGGCAGAAGCGATTTAATGTGATTTTTAGACTCAAAATACAAGGGATCCCCGAATTTAAGAAAAAACTGCCCTGCTTGAAAAACAAAATAAATTTAAATACAGAGAAAATGTTTCCCCCTTTGAGTTTCTCTAAAAAATTGTCGCTTTTGAAATTTTGTTTCAACGCATGCATTTTTTGTAAATCTCAAAATCACACGTTCGTTACTTCTCTTCAACTTCATCTGGACGTTAAGTTTCCTTGTGGTGTTTGAATGTGCGGCGTGGCATAATGGATAAAGGCTGTGGACTTTAAAGTCCACTGTTTGTTTTTTTTTAAACGCCCGAGTTCGAATCTTTCACGGATAACATTTTTTTCCCTTAAATTTCGACTTGTTTCCTTCATCACAACACACTTCTAGTCTTTTTTTAAAAATGTTTTTATTCAATTTATGCGTAATGCACACGCACCACTGTCCTAAGGAACAAGAAACCGTTGGGTATATTGCTCTCATGTCGCTTCTGTGATATGGTTTTTAAGCATACACGCAAGGCAAAGGCCTAATAAACCGAAGAAGATAAAATATATAATATCCCTTGTTAGATGGACACAGCCACAGGACTAAACTGTATTAAAATATAAACAATAGTATATCTAAAACGAAATGATATATTCCAAGTGCAATTGCAATTGTATATTCAATATTTTCAGGTGCATGGACATATATTTTGAACTTTATTGAACTTAATAATGCCAATTACACTAAACAAATGTGAACCTGTCCTTATTTTTCGATTTAAAATGATAAGTGTGGAACAAAAATGTATTTTACGCTGCCCCTACTGCTGGGAAATCCACAAGTATTTATGGCACATCCACGTAAGAGTTAAAAATTAAGAATGAAGGTCAGAGTTCTTCGTCACGAGGTGTCCCCAGATTAGGGAAAATCCACCGCTTCTGTGCAACACCCTCTTTGACAACCCTTCTCCCGACATCAATGACGTCTATTCGAACGATCGGACGTACTTTGGAACTAAAGAGTCTCTGCACTATCGGACCTTTGGAATATCGGATGATCACCGTATTTGATAAAAAAATGCTGTATTAGGCGTATACCCCACCCCCATCGGCCGCAAGATCCAATGAAAATGCTAAAACTTTTCAGCTTCCTTGGATTTCGCCTCCTAGACCCCCTACCAGGACCAGATGGGGGTCTAAAAGCGGCCTCCAGACCCTTTGCTTAGTCTTGTGCACCCCTCCCCCCTGGAAATTCCTGGTTAACGGCCTTGTGTATTGCTGTGCAATTTTTATGAAAGTTTTGAGACACCCTCCTCACTATTTTTTCAGCCCAGCTTATATAAAAGTTTGTGTCCCTCACTTTTTAGCCCAGCTTTAGCTCCACTGCCTCAATTTTGTATTATGACGTCATGTATTCATTTCCCTCCTTGCAAAGACTCGCATGACATCACAACAGACGTTTCAGATAAACACCTGTAATTTGAGATTTTGTGTATCACCTTGAAGATGGATGTAAAAATTTTGAAAACTGCAAATTTAACCTGCATCTTATTCATTATTGTACTGTGTGAGATCAACTTATTCTACGAGTATTTGAATTATAGGATAGATAGATAGATAGATAGATAGATTAGATAGTTAGATAGATAGATAGATAGATAGATAGATAGATAGATAGATAGATAGATAGATTAGATAATAGATAGATAGATAGATAGATAGATATAGATATCTATAGATACATTTGGTAGATAGATAGATACATGTAAATTATATATTAGAGAGAGAGAGAGAGAGAGAGAAGAGAGAGGAGAGAGAGAGAGAGAGAGAGAGAGAGAGAGAGAGAGAGAGAGAGCGCCTATTAGTTTATGTAGATTATTAATTTATTTTGTTTCTTGCAACTTAAGATGTTGTAGGGTGAAGCTTTTGAGAACAACTGCGCCAGGACGCTATCACTAAGTATTTACTGGTTCAATACTGACCCCACGGTGCAAACATATACACACTTTACAACTGAAAACCCTGTTCCATTGAAATTTTTGTGTCAATTCAGATTTTGAAAGGGTTTGGTACGGACTATATTTGTGGCGGAAGGATTGATTAATCGAAAGCATGATTTTACAGTTTCTATTTCATCCAATATACCTTCTATTTTTATACCCCTATTCGTATATAACAGTTTTAAAAATTAATGATACAAGTAGATGAGACTTGGAACTAGTCCAATATTGTTAATTTATTAATTTTGTTGAGGTATTTTTCCAACAGAATACATATTCTTTAAAAAGCCCAATTCAATTTACTCGAAATTCTGTGCAAAAAATCAGTATTTTGGCCAATATTTTAAAATTTGACCGAAATCCTAACTTTTGAAGTTCTATTTTAAATTTTGAGACAAGACTCTGAATATACGTGAATTTCAAGAAATTGACATCACTCCTAAAATGTATTTTTTAACTCTGAAATTCGATATCATGATTTTTTCCGTAATATCAAGTGCAGAAAGGTCATTATTTATTTCCATTACAAGTATTAAATCTTTTTTTTATATCTGTATTGCAAGAAGACACTATTATGTATCTATTTCATGTAATGATTGATCTGTATTCCTTATGTTTGTTTTACACCAACAGACGAACGGAGTTTAAATGAAATAAATCTTGAGTAAATTTTTAAGTGCAAAAAGGTCATGTTTATAACACTGTAGCTTGAAAACAAGCATGAAAACCCAAATTTTCTTTTTAATTTCCCGATGCTTCTTTCAATGCAGAAATCAAAAATACACTTCCCAACAATTGAACAGATCAACTTTAAACCTCACCCTAGAACCTCTTTAATGCCAAATACATTGATCTTCTGTCAGTATTCATCGTTGAATGGGTAATACTTGTGGTCTTTTCCGCTGTTGAAAAAAAAATCACCATTATTTTCTTCAGAATATTTGGTTTCCGTTATTGTTTCAATGACACATACCATACGTATAATTTTGTATGACTTATACATTTTCTAAACTCCACTGTTTTCTGCAACTTTATCATATTTTCTGTAACTTCATTCAATCGAGAATGTTCTTACATTTCATATGCGTAAAACCGCTTTCCCTTGTCCATACCCATGATACTCTCATTTCATCATCAGTCAATTTGAAGTCCAGAATCTGACAAGAAAGTATGTAATATAGTATTTCCAAATCATAAAATGCTATAATTTAATAGAAATTCCACTCTTCTTTAATGCAGTTTTCTTATAAAGCTGTTAGATTCCCATTCCTGTCTTATTTTGTGAAACCTAACATGATTTTCTTCTGTACGTATGGCCAACTTATATGTCCGTTAATCACCATGTGCCCATTGTTGACATTCTTAAATGATATCATGTTTTAAGTTCTACAAATATGAACTTTTGTTTATAATCTGTAGAAATACACTTTTTTTCGGCGTATTCATTGTGCTGCTCGTAACCAACAAACCATTTTCTAATATTTCTTCTTTCTCAAAACAAACATTGAAATAGTAGGTCGATCCTGATTAAAATTGATAGGAAATGCTACTATGCTGCTAATTTATGCACCTTTCATTTAGGAAATTAGTTTTCTTTATCAGACATCAAAGGAATGTAGTTTTCTAATTATAATGTTCTCTGTTAATCTGATTATATTGAATCCCAATTTACAAAATCGCAATATTCCTTATTTTTGACCATTCTGAAATGCATATGTCCGATATATTTTCTTTCTACATGACGTGTGCTTTTAAATTAGAAAAAAACCTCCCCAAATGTTTTCAATTTTCTTAAAGAGACACTACAACTTATTATCCGCCAAAATCATAAAATGACAATTTCCCCAGAACTTTCCCAAAATTTGTCGCATAGTTGAATGTATGAACACATTTGTAAAATAGACAATTCTCATTTTTAAAACGCTTATATTAATACTTTTTGACGGCCCATAAAAATTGAATCTCCGCCTTTCGGTCTTTACACACATGCGCGCAGACGGTAAACTGTGGAGCATGTCATCCCGAATTTTGACAGATGATATGAGAAATGGTGTTGAAATAGAATGAAATACAATTCATACGCAAACTTTGATTTATGTGGGGGATCAGTACAGTCATGACCTTTTGATAAACCAAGAGCAAGGGGACACACACGCAGGACTTTAAAAGAGTAAGTGCTATTTTTATCTGCATGCGTCACAGGAGCCCATGAGCAACATCGCTCATCTGAGCACTTACCTTCATTGAGAAAAGCAGAAGTGTTTGGATTTACAATTTGTCACTATTTAAAGGTATGGACAAAAGGTAACCTCTGTCATCTTTCAATAAACATAAATGAACATTCATCAATGAGAAAATAACAGAGAACCGTATATGACAAGCTGGGCTCAGGCATTGCCTCTAGGATCCTTTTATTATGTTATCTTCAATATTGTCTTGATACATGTACAATGAATAAGAAAAAATATAGTTTGAAGGTGGGAATTTCAATAGTTTTCAAAATATTTCACCATTTTGAAAAGGGAAGGGTCAGCCATGACACTATGGGCCTTCTATATATGTGTCAATAATCTTATTTCAAGAAAGGAATATATTTTGTGAGAGTGATGATTTCAATAGTTCAAGATATTTTGACCATCTTTAATAGAGTGGGGCCAGTTTTAACCATATGTGTCAGTGGTCTTGTCTCAACACAAGGATCGAGAAAATATATGATTTGATGGTGGGGGTCGTGATAGTTTACAAGGTATTAAACCATTTTTAAAAGGGCAGAGTCAGTCATGACTCCAGGGGCCCTCCACATATGTCAATGAACTTGTCTTAATACAAGGGACAAGGAAATATATGGTTTGAGGGCGGCGATCTTAATAGTTTTCAAAATCTTTTTATAAAACCTTGATCCCCTAGTGTGTTCCCACCCTACCGCCAGGGGGCCTAATCTGAACAAACTTAAATCTACTCCGTATCAGGAAAATCCATTCTTCTGGTTCAATGGTTCTTGAGAAGATGTTTAAAGATTTTCCCCCGATATATTTTCATTTAAAAATGTGATTCCCTATTGTGGCCCCACTCTAGCCCCAGGGGTCATGATTTGACCAAACTTGAATCTCCACTATATTAGGATGTTTTCCTATAAATTTCAGCTTTTCTGACTGAGTGGTTCTCGAGAATATTTTCAAATGACACCACCTTATTTTTGCAATGATCTCCCCTTCGATGGGGGCAAGGTCCTTCATTTTGATAAACTTTAATCCCCTTCACCGAAGAATGATATGTACCAAGTTTAGTTGCATTTGATTTAGTGGTGCTGGAGAAGAAGATTATTGCACACAAAACACCTTTCAATATAATTCCGGAAAAATATCAACCAAAAATCGTACAAAATAACTGAGAATAAAATGTTCGTGTAAAATTCCACCATCAAATAGCTGAATAAAGTATGCACTTTTTAAAAAAATCAATACATCATATACTTACATCAAAGTTCTCCTTGATTCTATGTGGAGTGACACTCTTTGGTATTATAATGATATTTCGTTGAAGCAGAAACCTGAGACAGACCTTCAAAAAACATTTCATACTTAGCTCACAAACCTTCCTTATGTCTTGTTCACGAACACAAAATTATAGCAACATGTCATCTTGGTGACCCAGGTGATTGAAAACTCAGATAAACTTAAAGACTGATCAACGTACGCGAGCTAATAAACCGAAATTACAAAGAAATGATAAGTAAATAAACCACTGTTCCCATGTATACACATTCTATTATCTGACCTGTGCAACTGTTTTATTCTTCTTCTCTGCAATGCTTTTTAAAAGTGGTTCCTCAAAGACGATGGGCTCTTTGTCCAAAGCCCTGTTACAATAGAAGAAACATTATTTACAAATTATCATCAAATACAAGAAATTATCTTTGGTTGAAGAAAGCCTCGACTTTTCTTTGACATATTACCATGTCCTGTATGGATTTCCAAGTGGTGCGTAAGCGGTAACGGAAATTCCATTTGCTGAACAAAAGTCTATCAGTTTCTTGTTTGACATGTAGGGATGGACTTCAATCTGGATAAAATATTCAAGATAAAATGAGATATTTGAATTCTATTGCTAAATATCTGACTTACTTTAGTAAAATGATCTGTTATACGATTGACAACTTAGATATGCATGTACCTGTAAATTGCCAGGTTTGATTCTGCAGTTGCGAAGGACACGTTCAATTTGGCTTTTGTTAAAATTGCAAAATCCTATCGCTTTTACCAACCCCTCATCAACCAACTTTTCCATCCCCTGGTAAAGAGACATGATTATGAAGGAACTCGTTAAATACAATTCTTCCGATTTCAATTGACAAAAACAATCATCAAATCATGTGGATATTTTTTCGATTTAATTTCTCTTGCTGCAATAACTTAAACTCGTAAATGGCGTAAGGTAACTTGACTACTTTACCAAAGAACAAATACCCACAATATAGCTTTAGTGTTTACTACCAACTCTGATCTAATGAGATCAAGATCAAATTGTCATGACTGAAAATGCAGAAATTTAGACGGTAAGGTGAGAATATATATGAAATGTTAATAAGAACAATTAATTTTGATCATCATACCAATATGTATATTTATGTACATGTGTGTAGGTATATTCAAATCAAATTATTCTGACTATACTTGTCTTTATGAAAATTTAAGATTATAAGAATCCATCATGAGTATCCATGTGGGATTAGGGAAATCTCACCCAAGGGGTTGGATATTTCGGTCAGGGACGAGACTTGCCGAGTCCCTGACCGAAATTTCCAACCCCGAGGGTGAGATTTCCTAATTCCACATGGATTGACTCATGATGGATTATTTTTCTCCCATTAAAGCTTCATTCTACGTAATTTCACTAGATAGAAATAAAACTCAAAAATTTAAATTGTTGAAAATTGAAAATTTTAACATCATTTTTCAAACAGATCGTAATTTTTCAGTACATACTGTATGTACGTATGTACCGCGGAAATAAATGATTTCTACAGCAAGTAGGGAGAAAAAAATAATTTCAGTTGTTTTTTTTAATCATAAATTAATGCACCTTTGAAAGTAATTAGTAAAAATATAAAACGAAAAATGAGAAAAAATATTAATCACAACAATTTTTTCATGTTTGCTGTTTACAAAGAACAACTCAATAGAAATTAAGAATCAAATTTTATGAAGAATTCAGAAAAAATACAGAACGTACTATTTATCATGTGTGAGTCACACACAACCAGCATCACTAAAACACGTTTCAATCGGAATCAAACGTCTCCGTTTCTGTGAAGGATTGTTGTGATATTAACCTCAAATTGGCAATTCTGGATGTACTTCCAGCGAAAAGACCCTTAACAATGTTCTCAGACCTATCTTTAGGACTGACTGCGTTGCTGCAGTGCAGTAGTCACTAGCATTTTCCGTCCCACAGAGCATCACCAGGTGCGCGAAGGGGGGGGTGCACTGTACGTACGTTGTTTTCACACAGATAGATTTCGGACAGAATTCAGAGGAAATTGCACTGTTTATGAGTTTCATTTAGTGTACGATAGTTGTTCAGTGATCCTGGATTTTAGTGACCCGTAACAAACACTTTTCAAGGAGGAAATCTGGGACATTGTTCTGGACTAATGTTTTGCTGACGCCCGTGTTAAGTGAATTTTCGATCTTCAGGTAAGCCAGCTTTTTTAGCTAAAACTTTTATGGGAGACTCAATTTTATTCTTCCCGGTCCACTTAGAAACCATCTTTCATCGATCCAAGGATTTATGTTGTTTGTAACAAACGCTAAGTAAAATAGGTTATCGGGGTTGCTGTAATGTCTGGTGTCCCATTGAGCGATAAAAATCGTAAGTGACGATAGGACATCGAGCTCGCTGGGGATTGCGTACATTCGGGGAGGACAGGGCCTTGTGTTTCGTAAATTGTTCGTATAACGGGAGGTGGCCATATTCTTTTGAAGTTTTTTTTTAAAATAGCAGACGGATTTCCCCTAAAAGTAGTCTCGACTTATCGGTCACGTGCTCATGTGAGAATAGGCGGATCTCACGGCTTTTTCACATGGAGGAAAAACCTATCTCACATGGGTAGATAATGGGAGAAAAAATGAACTTCCCATACGTTTCCTGAAGCTAGATTATATATCACAATGTAAAACTCTAAAGAACTTTTAGTAAATTTGAAATCCAGAACCTTTCTCATATCAACAACATCAAAATATATAACTTTTTCAACACTTTACATGTCAGACCATTCCGCACGATGAAATAAAGACAAGACTTTTTGACACTATTGACGGTTGCTTCTTTAAAAAAATGGATAACGGAAATATTCATATCTAGTGATTAGCAATTCTAAAAATTACTTTCTTAAACTCAACTTTGATTTTACACACAAATACTCTGTTCAAAGTTGATATCAAAGCAATGCTGGAGTTCCGCATTGACAATATTGTTGTAGTTTTTTAATGTGGCCCTTTTCACAAAAAAATCTTGGTATTAAGATACAAATTTTAAAGTACGGTAATTCTTTATAATTCGTCATTCAACAATTATTGAATGAGCAAAACTTAAGTATATACATAGGAAAACAGTTTGCATTCTTACTCAGAGCATAGTGGCACTCGTTTGAGTATACGGCAGACAAAACATTTTGATCTTAGTCGTAAGATTTTTTGTGAAAAGAACAATCTGTTGGAATTCGTAAGGGCATATTGCTTTGTAAGGTGACCTGTTTTTATATTCTTATGAGGCAGAATTCATTCAAAAGCTTCTAATGAAAAGAAGAAATATCTAGCGGTGACCGTTAATTCGACATTTCAATATATTGACGACGTTCTATCTATTTATAATAAAGAATTTCTTTCATATGTCGATTCAATATATTCTAGCGAACGAGACATAAATGACACAACAGTCTTCCATGTCTGTTTCGTACTTGGATATTTTTTTAACATATAGGCTTTAACGGCAAACTAGCTACTCAATTTTATGACAAACGTTCCGTTTCAGTTTTTCCATCGTCACATTTTACTCAGTTTACAATGGAGACTTGACACACACCTTACAAAACTATGCTTGAAAAAGTCAAATTTTGTGCGTTTTTCGCGCAGACGTGATTTTGAATAGGATTTTTCAAAGTTTCTATTAACTGTGCACATCTAAAAAGTCTCTGAAAACTATGGATTAGTTGTTTTGATTAGAATAGCAAATTTTCCTTTTCTGGAGTTTCAATTTCAACTTTGATATTTGTTCCTCTGTGGGTTCTCGGTTCAATAAAGGCATCCATCGTCTTTAACATGAAGAGTCGCGATGACCTCTTCAGTTCCAAGTTCAAAGGTTACATGATGAAAGAAGTTCTAAGGATATTTCAAATACATGCAAGCTTTACAATTGAAAATTTCAGTTGATTTTTCAAAAATATTAAAGGCAGCATTTTGTAAATTCTATGGTCGTTATAATGATTTAGCTTACCAGTATTACCTACCATTGAGTCAAATGCTGTCTGATATGTGTCATTACAATTTTTAAGCCGTTTTTCGTACACTGATTTGACTACGGATTGCTCTGTTTACCTGATAAAGACAATGGGCTCACGGCGGGTGTGACCGGTCAACAGGAGATGCGTACTCCTCCTAGGCACCTGATCCCACCTCTGGCGTGTCAAGGGGTCCGTGTTTGCCCAAAACTTGTTTTATTATTCTATTTGGGACTTACGAGATTGATCGCTGTTCGTTATCTTTGCCTTTACATCAACGCATAGTATAATAATTGTTGCTGAATACTGAAAAGAGAGTTAGAAAGATTTTGCTAAGGAAAAGTGTGAGATCAAAGATATAGTAATATATTAATGATGTAGTGAATTATTCTACTGGACATGCAGGTGAATTTTCCTTCATTAATTACCATGATCCTTAGACACTTACATGTATCCTTGGTGACCTCTGCTATTTACTGACATGAAGATATAAAAACATATATATAAAAGCATATGAAAGTTTCAATTACTTATCTGTAAGCATGCCTTCTGTGGCCCATGACTGAAAACATATACCCGGTAAACACCCTGAACCTTGTACATATATACAGGTAAATATACATGTATATACTTCACCTTCCATACGTCGATATAATCATGGTCGGAAAACTTTATTTTTCCATCGTCTCCCTTTGGGAAGCAAACATCGCCATCCTAAACAACATCCAAAAGAAAACTTAAGAGTTTACTCGAATACCACTTTGGTATAGGTAACAATTTAATTCGATTTCCGACATGAAACACCCATTAACATAATGTTCAATTATGGTTGGATTATCAGCTTTGTTAATTATTGGTGAACTTTGAATTTATAAGGATAGTTTTATTTACCTCGAAAGCAGTAGGCCAGTGCATGAGATAAAGATCAACATATCCACAATTCAAATTGTTCAGAGATTTGAGGAAGTTTTCTCGAATATGTGCGGGGTTGTGGTGTGTATCCCACAGCTGTAAAATGGAAAGTTCGATGTCAAATTAAAAAATTCATTGACGTCCTCCATTGTGTTTAGTCATAGAATAGTTCGGACTATTCAACGCTAATACCGTTGAATAAATAACTATTCAACTGCTACTGTAACTATTCAACTGTTGGCTTAAAGAATGACAAATAAGAGAAACAACAAATTGCACGTAAATTTAGTTTCATATTGAATTCCACAGAAAAAACACAACTTCATAATTACACACGCAATTAGCTACATCCACAGAATTGCTTGTATCACTTTCATTGATTTACATGCACTAGTAATCCAGAAACACAATATTAGATGGCTGCTTCGTGGTCCTGTTCATTGTTCAC
>CAJDSM010070325.1:1955-21846 GCA_903981925.1 Ostrea lurida
TTTAAATATTATTGAAGTGGAAGATACTGCAAACAATTTCATGAGATACAAAGTTATCATTTCGCAAATTCTACGGTCGTAAGTCAACATCACTAACACATATCACACCCGCACATTCACACCACATAAATGAGGTTCCTTTCGTTTATCTCGTCTATAGATCAACGCTATTTGTCCGAAAATGACCAAGCCACAGCCATTTACCACAACTCACACATTCAGCATTCGCGCGTTCTCTAACGACAGTCGCACACATGGGCGTATAATGCGGCCTAGAACTCTAGGAGTATTTATCTAGGGTTCTTTTTTACTTAACCGAAAAGGGTACCTTCCATCTCCCACACAAGTCATTCCCCTAGGTTATGATCTCAACGAAGAGCACGTGGAAGAGTACAGATATATGATTATCCACCCGGTAATTACGGCATAACGTTATAATTATGACGTCAACCACAGTCGAACTTTGTTTAATAAACTACTCCTCGGCGCAATATTATATAAAAATAATTTGCGTCGCATTTGAGTGCCATCATAAAACATAAACAAATTATGGTTGAATAAACATGTGCATTATCTATATCGTATTGGCTCACAAATACTTATCGAAAGAGTTTATATGAGATGACAAAATCGAGTTTTGAAAGTTTATATTTCGCTGTTCCGAGAGGTGAATTATTTTTTTCTCAATTATATTACTACATATTAAAGTTTACAACAACCATAAGTATAAAACGAATGCTGAAGTAATCTATAATAATCTATAATTATTTGATTATGTTCACGATATATGTTTATAATTCATATATATATATATAATAATATATTTATATATATATATATATAAAGTGAATATATATATAGACTAAAATTCATCCTAATATCATTTATCATATTATAAGTATGAATGAAAATGTTCTTCCATTCTTTCACGTCTCGCGACCTTTAGCCCACCCTGCGCAGCAGCCACAATAATATATGCCCTTGTGGGAATTACACCACCTTAACTATTTACTTTCCACATTTTCTTAAATAGCACTAGAAAATGTGGGTCTTTAGTAGAGCAAGTCGGGGTTATCTCTTTAAGACCAGCTGCCACAGCAATTCATGTCTGTATTCACCTGGATGCCTGGAGACGCGGTTACTTTCTCTAACGCTATTCACATTATTATAATAGAGTCAATACTCTCGCAAGTACGCTTTGTAATCTCAATAAATTCTTAATATTGTAAGCATCTTGCGCGCACGAACGGGAGCTGAGAGCGCACTACCATTTATTTACTACATCTTCTCTTAATATAAGGTATAAGACGCACGGACCTAGGAGACTGGAGCAGACAAGCGGGAGACAATCGAGAAACGGCACGGAGAAGCACTCATGCATATGAACATCCCGAGCACGAGACGTCGAGAAGCTCTAAACACTTGAGCCCACACAGCGACTTTCACCCAACAAACAACTGCAATGTCATGCCATATTCAGATTGATGAATTTGTTCAATTTCTGGCTATACCTGATAGATAACATATGGAGTCGAGATTGCGTTATTAACACCGTGCACTTGTGAACTTATGGTTGGTGTGTGTTATAAAATATTGAGCCAAGAAGGAAAATCCAATTTGCTGTGGGGAAAACTATGCACAAATATGAGGGTATAATAGACATAACACTTTATCGTGCTCATGATTGCTCTTGCGATGACACATGCATAAGATTATGGCGATGATAATTACATCATATCCTATAGGTCGGAAGTTTTGCGAAGGACTAGCAGGTCCGACCATTGCGTTTTATTATCCGATTGGTTTACATGTCAGTATGATTTCTCCGTTTGAGTCATTATGTTATCATAAGTTATTATCTTTGAGGTATCAAAAAATTATTTAATCGTTACTATGAAAACATTCCTGATTTTTTTGCTACGCTAATCGAACTCAGTGGTTAAGTGAGAATATAATAGATGTGAAAAACACAAGAAAGTGACGAAAGGTTAATTTTTCTATGGTGAGATTGTGAGTTTTCATGATATCATCATATTAAGTGTATTGAATACAAGCATATAAGAGAGTGATAATCTTCCAAAGAGATACCATCAAGTGTGGTCATTTGTTATGAGACTTAAAATAGTTTCACGAAACCATTGATAATCTGGCCACAAGTATAATAAGCATCACTTCGTTCATAGTCTATTTTAAAATATAGTACAATATAAGCATAAATCAAAACTACCCATGGATGGTTCCGAGGTGAAAAATAGTTCCCCAACATCCCATATGCTTCAGATAAAGAGGTGACTAACTAGGAGGCGGTCACATTCGGAATCACAGAACCTATAAGAAAAAAACGAGCCTTAACACTAGAGTTAGGGCATAAAGCTAGAGTGCGAGCCGAGCAAGAGATAAAGATAGTACATTTCCTCACTTGTCTCTTATGTTTAATATAGTCCCTTGCTGGTTCGAAGGACTATTACAGACAGTGATGAGTAATGTATCCTATGCGTACCGCCATGGAGAATTGCGGCGATTCTTATAACTGTCAATACTATATTACGA
Organism: Ostrea lurida; assembly: GCA_903981925.1. Lineage (NCBI taxonomy): Eukaryota > Metazoa > Mollusca > Bivalvia > Ostreida > Ostreidae > Ostrea > Ostrea lurida. Next base: position 4,506 of record CAJDSM010070325.1, read on the forward strand.
AAGATCCACAATTTCGAAGAACCTTCGGCATCATGTATGAAATTGTGACATTATATATGCATGAAGCGTAGCAGTAGAATCTGCTGTGAGGCAAAGTAAGACGTCATTCAGATCGAAGACTTTTGTGTCAATAATCTGCAGGAGGAGAAGGAGCTTTTGAGACCACTTTTGTCTGAATGATAAAAATAGCATTCGGAGTTTATCTAAATCCGTATGTACACATATGGTGCGATTTTTACAGTTGGTCGACTTGCACACAATTATTTTATCCATCTCGCGGGACTTTATTTTAAATTAAAGCCAAAAAAAATAGCCGTAGATATATTTAGTTGACCATGGCACGAGTACAATGGAAATCGTTCGCGGTACTGAGTCTGTCTCAGAGATAGAGAGGCTCAGTGACAACACTTAGTCTCTTTGTTTGTACACAAAGTTAGGAGTTTATAAATATATTGTCACTTATTTTAATGAACTAGGATTTACTTTCAACATCTGGGAATCTCTACTTACACTCTTAAAGCTAAATTTTCACCAAAGATGAAATTCTATGTCACAATAGATATCCTATGAGTGTTTTAAATACTTTTCAAATTATTTCCGAAAGAAATCAGGATTCAAATGTTGTAGATACCATTACTTTATTTGATAAAAAACCATTACAAACAAGCCTTAATCGACCTGCGCCACATAGTGCTGATCTAAGTGCCCAAACGCCTCACATTCTATTGCTTTGAAAAACCTAACTTATAAAACCAGCTATTAAAGAAACATCTAATCAGTACGATTCCTAGGTCTTTCCCACTACATATCCAGAAAGTGGTAGTCAATTGAACAAAAGGCGAGGATATTCTTTGAGACAGACATAACTCTAAAGAAGCTTTACTGGATAACATATCACCAAAGAATTTTTTTTAGAAATTATATGAATATTATTATATGAATTAAATTTGAAACATGACAATCAAATCGCGAGATGAGTAGTTTTTGCTCAAGCGAACTTATTTTACACAACGACTGTTCCTCACGAATGAGAATTAAATCTAGTGCTTTTATGTTCAGAATGTAAATATAGATAAATTAGCTTCATCACCACCAAAAACCAGCACTGTAAGTATATGTATCGTATAAATGATTACTTAGATCTGTGGGGAAACAAGACACAATATTTCTATAGTGCCGTATGAAAAATATTCTGAGTGCCCACTTAAGAAATTGAACTTGTCAAAGAGCTAGTTACACTACATATAATGAGAACGCTGCATGGGCTTGGTTTCTGTATAGATAGAGACAATTTGAGAGTAAGTTCGATACTGGAGAACCAGGTTCTTAGCCGAACACATATGTGACCTGTAGGTTTTCTCTTCCTATGATGACACACAACTATAGTGTACTCCACGCTATGACCTCTAGTGCAGGGACAATAATTCTCTCCTCTCTAAGTACATTACTGATAGACCAGAAGTAGTTGTGAGAAGACACTAGCGGAGACAACCACATCAAACAAAACACTGTCGCGAGTGTACATCTTCCACCTTATCATATGTAAGGCTTATAAATATATATAACACGTATGATGTTGAATAATATCAAGCACAAAATCACTTATATACATTTTACCACACAATATTAGATTGCTCCATGTGCTGAATATATAATCCGGAAGTACACTATCATCTCAGGATGATAATAGGCACCATCAGAGGCTGAGACAATATGCTGCAGCACACATCTGTGCTTTTCATATTTGGATCATTTTACAGAATATCAGTTGATCGTCTATGTATTGTGCAGACTGCGAGAACAAGCTATAGCCTAGATTGAAGTGATTAAGGAACGTATCTTGCGTTGATGAGAGTCGCGTCATATATCTGTCAGATGTTTGTCTCCTATGTCTTCTACTATAATATGATAGTAACTAGATTACGGACTACTCACGCTAATCTTGATAATTAGCAAAGAAGTCTGTACATCAGATATCCCTAAGTATATGTCATTCTCGCTACGAAGTGAATCTGCAACAGTGCTAAGCTAGTCGCGAAAAGTGTAGGAACGTATTATTAAACGAGGGTCACCACTGCGTTAATTGGTCGTGACCAGTGCAGCAAACATCCTTATTTTAAATCACTTTACGAAAACCTTTCATAAATTAGATACCAAAACAAGTTCTGAGAGATCCTGGCAAGGGCTATAATATAATTCTATAGAGCGTATGATTCCAGCGATCGTGTCATTAAAATGAGTAGAGTTCTATATCCAAATCCTATATATAAATTTGAGCAGCTACCCAAATCGTCTAATCGGGTTACTCGGCTACACGATAGACCCTTATATTGTGCAACGTAATCTAACAATATCTATTACCTAAGTTGAATGAACCATGTTGACTCGATTTCTAACATGTCGTACCTTCCGTTGAGTTAGGATATAAATATGTCATTATTCTTATCTCTCTTAGAGGGAATTTGGAGATCTAGATTCGGATATTAGTCCGGTATTTATTTTACATTTATATTTCAGACTAAAGCGGCATCTAGCAACCCTCGAGAGGTGGGTATGTGACCAGGCATTCCAGTACATGAGCGCTCCTTACACCCTATGGTCGACCTGATCTCTGAGCACTATATCCATCCCCTGTACCACCTCGCTTCTTGGAGTCGGAGATTCCGACTTTGTATGATGTCTGGTTCTACACTTGCCGCGCGCTATTTAGTAGGATGTTACTTTAATTTTGATAACATTAAATGGGAACATTAATCGTTGTGGAGCACCACACTGTTTACACTTCGCCTTTAATAGTATCCGCTCCCTAGTCTTCATGTATAGGTCCAACTGAGCTCGTCCGAACTGCATATTTTTACGAGACCTCTCAAACGGCAAATCAGCTCCATCGTTGCTAACATTATGGAGTGAATTATTCTAAATATGGATGATAAAATCAATCAACAATCAGATCATGAATATGAATATTGGCGAAAAGTAAACTGCGAAATGTGTCATTAAATCATCAATCATAGTATCCAATATACATATATACAGAATCAGAGTTTAGGGCAAACAACGACTTGGCCAACAAGCGATGTGAAAGGGGAATCAGAGTGCCTATGCTTCACAGGAGGGCAATAGCGCATCTCTTTGTTCTGAGCGCGTATTACATAACCGAGCCCAGTAGCACAAGTAATGTCGAACATATAATAACCGGTATCATGTAACGACATAGCAACTGAAGATTTTGCAAATGGAAACTTTAAAACGAGATCTTAGTTTATACCCATATCCCTGCCTATAATATATTGATGCTATGTATGTGTTGGCTAATGAGCTGAGCTCTGTCTTGATCAAAAAGTCCTCATAGCTATGGCAGTTCTCTTCCTCGTGTAATGTAATCAACTGCGGCAGACTATATCACAACCCTACGGGGATAGTTATAAATTACTAAATAGCAAAGGAAAGTTGACAATTGCAAAGTCTCACGCGATCACGACCAGTCTGCATTAGAAGTCAATATTAATATACAATGAAATCCAATGTGAGCAGACTACTAGTCAGATTATGTTTGTGTCAAAACTGCTTAGCATCATTCGAAGAAAATACTTGCAAGAATTATATCTACATCTAGATCTAAACGATTCTTCCAATAAAAGAAAAGAGACTTGATCAAATGAGAGAGAGAGTAGAGAGAATCGATTTAGTAGGATCAAAGATAGAGAGAAGAGTAGGAATAGAAGAGAGAGAGATTTCGAAAAAATGTCATTTCATTTATCTATCGAGCCCTATTTATACTCCCAGCATTCAATGTGTACAAGAGTCTATACTTATATGTTTTGCTATTGTTTATCTAGTCCGGTTCCTCTGTTATAATTTTCTGCGAAGTGCATCGTTTGTCTCAATGTCTTATGTATGGAGACGAGGTGCTAGAACCCGATTGATCATCAACTCATTATCAATTATGAGGGTTGATATCAGGTGACAAGATGACGTATCATAGAGAAATTTGCATATAATGCGTATTTAACAAACAGTCAGACCAAATGATTGAGAATTACAAGTAGGCATTATTTTAAATCCCCATTTTCATTAAGCTGTATAATGCATAAGGTGGGTCTGTATTCACTACTCGAAAATTCTGGAGGTTCGTATTAACACAATACTATGTCAGCTATATTTTCTTGTTAATATAGTTTTCTCTTCGCACAATAAACGTCTAGACTACCGAAAAAACGTAGGACTCATATGCTTACCCTTATCTTAAACATGTAAGGATATAGTGAAAAATTACAAATTGTATACAAAAACGCAAGTTTAACAAATCTTGTCCACGTAGATTCTTCACAAATGACTTCTATAGATAATAAACAAAGAGGTCGAGATTTGATAATAGGGCAACTAAGGTATCGCAATATTCGCTGCCGATAAAAAAGTTACGAGATTATCTAGCAGTCAAGCCGTAAAGCACCATGGAGTGAGTTAGGCATCCACCTTGACTAGTCATTTGCAGCCGGTCACAACTTTTCGCCGTGGAGACCGGCGGGATTATATACCAAAACATACACACATCCTGAAAGCGGGGAATTAACCTCCTTATTCAATATTATCTCACAGTATGTAAAATTCTCACTAGACATCAAGAGGGTTGATTGCTAACCAACAAGGAATCATGTCACACCATTCATGCACTTGCTGATAATTCGTACAATTGCAAACAGAAGTCATAAATATATGATCAGGCGACCCGTCTAATGAAATTTGGCTGGCTGAAATTCTGATAACCACTATTGTATGCCAATCTATGAACCATTGGAATTGTAGCAGTATAAGCTTCACACTTTCAATAAATTGAAAGAATGTACTCTTATTTTTGGGCAGAGTTATACCCGAGATAAATCTTAAAAACTCGTTGTTAGTCAGTTGTATGACTCGTCCTCTCGAAATATATTTATGCCGCGATAGGTAGCGTTATAATCGAATTAAGGACGCCGCCACAGTATTAGTTAAGAAGTCACTATTCGACATACTTTAATAGTGCACGTATATACGATTATATTCACAAACATAGCTTTCACAAATCATTTCTGTCCACATCATGTTTATTTTACTTATCCAGCATGTCTCTGAAATGCAAGAGTAGTTCCGGCCTGCTAGTTGTCAAACATACTTATAGGAGTTAGTTCCACCGATACCACCCAATGAAGGCATTTAGATACGCCACAGCAAGATATCTGTTCGAACATCCTTTAATTGATCATATGCCATCACCTGCTTGTAACCATCGTTGCAAGCGCTTGACAAGTTGTATCCAAATTCAGAGATTATATGCCTAGAGTCTAATGCAAGAAATTACATTACGTAATAGTGCCGATACCTCCAGTTTATAGTCACCTCAGTTTACTCTGTAATAACGGAGAAAATCGATTATCTCTAGAGATGATGGGGAATTTTGTATTTTTTTCTGCACAACAAAGCAGACTACAATTCATAAATTAGTTGTGCGATAGATAGTTGACTCATTTCGATCGAGTGTATTTCATTATGTATCAAAATTGGTAAGAGGCTTTCTTAGACCTCTTATATTCGCGAAAATCTGTGCATACGTAAATGACAACGACATATGACTCTAAGGCTTCGAGCTTTGAATAGGCGAAATCGATCGTTATAACTAGCACACAAGTAACATTCAGATACAAGGAGTAGTACTATAGGTTTTCTCATAGGTAATACAATCATTATATTAAGTGTCAGTCTAGGAGATGAACTCTGAATACCGTTTGCTTGAGATGATTTATAATATTATTATGTCATCTTCACATTGACTTTTGATTCACCACGATAATGAATCAGGGCGTAGTATGAAAGGGAGGCCTTCCACTTATGAACATGAGTGCATTGACAAAGATTATACTTGTCGCAATGACATTCGAGATATAAACACATATATATAATCCAACAATTTACTATTGTAAGGCACCTCACATACAACAATTACAATCATAACTTAGTGACGTTGTTATGGGAAATATCAAATCAGTGGAATTCAACGAGGTCTATGTGCAATTACCAGTATGGTACACGCATTTTTAGAGAATAACTTTTAGGTCGTAAATGAAATACTTCAATTACCAGTACATGCGCAGGAAAGAAACACAGATGTCGCGATGTGGAGAGATCAACTACACAAATTGACATGTGGAACGTATGAAATTGGCACATGATCGAATCAGGCGCTTTCGCACAACTCCCTCGCACCAGAGTTTGCTAATACGACTATACCCGTGTAATAATGAGTATAAAATGTCTGACAAACTAAAAATCGATTCATTGCATGTAATGTTCTATCTTCGCACGAATCTTCGCTATTTTACAAGTGTCATCGGCTATTCTATTCTGGAGAAAGGAGGGGTAAGTCAAATTTGCGTATCGAGACGATTATCCTTCAGTAGACTTGGATAGAAATGTCTTCTTGAATATTATTAAAATTTGATTTAATACCCCTTTATTCAAGTTCTATATAAGATATAAATATTAATGGATATTGGTGAAGTAACAATGTGCATTAAACAGTACAATAATAAAAACGATATATTACACTGCTTCATAAAAATACGGCCTGTACAGGTGCGAACCTACGCTCCGTATCAAAAAAGACGAGAACAGACATCTATATGTCATGCGGAGCGCGAGTAAGCACTAATGACCGGGCACACCCTCCGAGAGACCACACACGTTTACACTGACACGAGAATTTAAATACCCAGAGAGTATTATCCGTCGTTCAGTAAGTGCAAATACGAAAGTTCGACTGGAGTGGGTACACATTGTCATTGTTGGCGACTACGTTTATCGAGTATTTGCAATGTACACATCCGTTCGCACATCCAGGTTGAAGCTTCGCGCGGCACGCAGCCAACGCGCTACTGAGCTCCTGACTCATCTTTTACACTAACTAGCTCCAATCCACCGTTCGTCTAAAGTTTCCAGCTTACGACACCAGCGGCGTCTCCACTAGCGATCGTACTCTCTAAGCAAGTCGTAAGTGATAAAGCGCAAGCATGTGGATGTCTCAGAAAAACGGGTTCTAGAGTGAACTTTTTGTGGAATACCCTCTTCCGAAGGCTCACACCAAGAAGTCTTTTCTGAGAAAGTTGACTGACTAATCAATAGTGAGATTAGAGAATATTCAATCTCCGAGAGCTTTCCTTACACAACTAGATCTCATCGAAGCGAGGAATTAAAAATGTCAGACTACATAGTAATATAATTTACGTTGCTGTAGGGTTGAACACCAACAATGTGCAGCGCCAGATATATGATGGTATAGATGACGACATTCTGCTCGTATGGAAACAAGAGTACTAACTTTGCATCGTCTATACTACTCGCCTTACTGATACACACACACGAAGTCACTCTGAAGTACAATACTCACGATCTAGTGACTATCGAGTGTTATAAATGGAAAAACTAGTTAATAAAACTTGGCCTATTCCCACAAGGCAATTAGATTAAATGAGTGCCGGGTGGCTTATGACCATATATATTCACGAGATAACTTTCCGATATCGAGCACAGCTATGAGATGTCAAACATTTTCCTATGGGTAACTTACATACATTGCTGTTCACCCTCACTTATATGATGTCTTAACAGAACTTTAAATTTTATTTTATTTTAATAATAATTTCATTACAGATTAGCAATAAGTAAGTCACATAGACCATGGTTATCTAAAATAATATCACTGATATACCGTATATATTAGTATCAAAATACTAAAATATAATACGCTATTATTAATATAATAGTTACTAGTCCCAAAAAGTTATTAGTGTAAATATTCTAGCCTCACATCTAAGTATGGGTATAGATAAAAAAATAGAATGCAATTCACGACGCCCGATAAATCTAACATCAACGATTTCATTTTTCCATCTTCAAGACTTATGACAATCGCTTAGTTGCCATGCGATTATCAAATTTAGTCATATAGTATGCTGCAATCTAACAATGCGCCCAAATATATAATATGTATGATTTTTGCTAGCATTCACCAACATAGTCCTAATTCTCTCATTTTGGTGACGTCTATATACAACATAACTTGAGATGAACGTTTTGAGATATTTGGGAGGATGACACATGTCACACCGATGAGTATTTACAACAAACAAATAAGGACAAAATACTACACGGATTTGCACGGATAAATTCTGACCTGCGCAGACGGACAACGGGCGCGAAGGCCTCTTATCTTATATAATGTATATTTAATTGCTCATATTGGTTTATGATATCCTTCAGGGAAGGTAAACATAGACTTGTGTGGTAGTGTGTGTGTGTGTTTTAGTATTGTTGGTTTTTGTGGCGAGACTACGCAAATCTTCTCTCCTCAACTATTTCAGTCTCTTTCATTTCCGAGTTTCCATTTGTACGATTCGACCAGTTGATCAGTTTTTCGGTTTTATCGAGAGTAATGTGATTGCAATCAAGTGATTGACATGCAAATGTCAGATTGCTTGAATCAACACAGTTCAGTTAATAAATAGTCTGACAATGAGCCCCCCAAATATAAAATCTTGATAAAGAAATGAAAGATGTAGAAGTTTACAGAACCATGACGAAATGTAAATTATTGTAAATTAGTACTAACATATGTATACAACAATTGGTAAGTATATGACATAATCTATGATTACTTTAGTTGTTCAAACCAAAAAAAGATGAATCCGCCATGCGAAAGCTGAAAGAGTAAATCGAACAATTGAAACTAAAGATATTGCGTGAACATTCAAGTCTAACAACCGCAATATGTAAATTATATATCTATTGGTATGCAACTCTGACTTAAGTATCGTTTACGCAAACCAAAATACCTTGTTATCCCAATTTTGTTATGATATGAACAGCCGATATTTTGTAAGTTTCAGTACAAAGAAATATTGGTTATCTTAATTTACCGTAGACATCCATGCTTATTGATTAGAGTCGAAATCGAAAAACAAATAAACGCGCATAAATCGTGTATTTTAAATACAGTGCATTGTATAAGCCCAGATTTGGTTATATCCGTTTAGTGTAATTTACCTCGATTATATGTTAAATGCATCGTGTTTTTTTAGATGGATACAATGATATTATGTGGTATAATTAGTTACACTAATACAACTAATTGGTATTCAATTGAGTGACGTATCCCAAGTTAACAGAAGATTTATCTGTAATGTTTACAAACACGCATCAAGGGAGATAATCTATTATATATTTGCACGTTTCGAGAGAGCATGTGTGGGTCCTCGTGGACCTAAATATAGCGTTCACACAGCTAGAAAATTAAATCACAGGACGCGATTATTTTCTATACTCCCGGTGATGTAATAGAATGAGAAGATCCTATATGTCGACTACATAGCTATCATTTGTTAAAAGCACGAGTAAGTATACTTATTTGTCATTTCTCTCTTATCTCTTGTATCTTGTGTATACTATCTACAAACTTGAGAGACATGATATACAGTATAAAAGCTATATACTATACACTTCATGTTCATTAAGTAGGGTAATGAAAGTTGTGAGGTAATGAATTATAATAGACAATTCCAGTATATGTTTGTGGAGGCGTATATATAACACTATTCTTCTATTATTATCATTTACTTTCATACTATAATAATTAATTGCTCATTAATTACCTTGCTTGATGTATTGCAGTCTAGAATTGATGTTAACAGATATGTAAAGGATCCGAATGCAAGAGTACATCAGTATCTTGTCTCAATTGGTTACCGTGAGCTACCTCTGCTAAAATGTCTTCGAGTACTTTTGGATAGTATTGAAGAACTTTTTATCTAGAGACATAAAGTGCCATAAGACTTAAAGGATTTAAGTCAAGTGCTTAGTAAGCTAATATTTTGAGGTATCAGCTTCGGAGTGTAGGTGCGCGAACGTAAGAACGCCCAAAGTCACAAACCAGGTGAAATTACTGATGCTGGTTAAGGGTATTTTCATGTTAAGATCACAAATAATTTTTTTTTACAGTTAACACGGGCTCACATGGTGAATTCCTCAGGGCACATAGTATGTCATTTGTGTGTGGTATATAATCATGTAAGAGTTTGATGATAATTCATGGAAAGACGTGAGAGGCGGCGAAGAGCTTTGTCCTTATAAGCGGGCCCATTAACTTTCAATGAAGCGCAATAGCTGTTGATACTATATTTTACCTCGATTAAGAATTATTTTTGCTTATGTGTATTATTGTTCACGAACTATTCTAGCGAGAGGAAGAATACCCCAGTACATTCAGGATATGTAAAGACATACTTATAGCTAATTTAAATATTTTAGGAGAGTTAATACAACTGTATACCATAATTGTTCATCCTCGAACATCAGCATTCATTTTGCACAATTATTAATTGCTTAATAATCGAGGTACGATGTAGCACTATTATAAGCCTAACTAGAGGAGCGCAGTTTATGTGTATTGTCCATGCCACAGAGGACTCTCTTCGAGGGGAATCTTCACCTAATGAGGTCGCGAAATAATTGGATGGAGCTACATGAAGATCACTAATAAACTATGCATTGTACTAGATTATGGAACTTGATGATAGTTGGTCTAGCCATCGATTAGTGAAGTTCTGTCTCGTCTACTTGCGTCTTATAATCTCTCTAGAACATGGAGCCCGTCAGCAAGTAGATATACTAATGAAATTATAACGACAGGTTACATGGCACCCGGATGAGAAACAGAGGATTGATTTCAGTGCAAACAGAATTGCTGAAGAAGATGACTTAGTACCACAAGATACATATGTTATACAGTTTATATGAGAAGAAGCAGCACACACAGAGAGTACGTATGTCACGATGTAGAGAGTACCATATGTACACATAGGAATTTAGATAAGTATGTAATTAATGAGACTATAGTGAGATTATAGGAGTATGAGGGTTCGCAAGAGGAGAGTGAAGTATATTAAGAATTCTTAGAGATGGGGAAAAAAATGGGTGTTTGGATCAGCAATAGAAGATATGCAAATAACAATTATCTATATTGATAAATTATAGCATTACATAATATATATTCATGAGATTATCCTGTGTGATTTACAGTAATTGTATATATCCATCTGTGAAGTTATATTACACACAGATAGTTATATAAATATATGTAAAGAATGCTCGTATCTCTATGAGCTCAGTTTCATGTAATGAACTAAAGAAGCGACTCTCACTCTAGATAGAGAGACAAGAGTAGAGGCGTGTATGTGAGTCTGTTTGAGTTAATGCCAACACAAGAACACAAAATAACAGCCGCACAAGGCGTAACATTGGGCGTTTATGGTCCAGAGCGTAACAAGGACACTGCTAAAACTTGCTGAACTTTATAAACACGCGGTCGACAAAGAGAAGCACTAGATAAAATATCTCACATACACAAAACACCTCAGGAGAGCGCCAAGAAGAACACGATTGGTATTGAGAGCGGCTGAGTGATTGCAAAATTAGTCTTAATCACCCAGAGAAAATAACATGGTAATTTTTATTTCGGTATTTCCAAGGCTATAAGAAAAATCGAATATAGACATGTACACGCATGAATATCCACGCCGCACGCAGCGAAGAGATTTCGGTATCCTTTTTTCATCACGTATGATTGATATGTGACATTGATGCTCGTGTTGTTAATATTTGATAATGTTTTGCACTAGTGAAAGGCAGTTGCGTTGATAAAAACTGTTTACATAAATGCTCTTTGCATATTTGGTCAAGAGGAGGGCGAGAGGCACATATAGTATGTCCTTCATAGAGAGGAGGTATGTTAAGACATTCCCTGCATATTCAATGAGAGGATAGTGGAAAACAATCAGACTCTGCAAATAGAGAGATACAGGGCTCTCTCATCATCTCCAGTAAGTCTACCTCTCATAGCGCGTATTAACGTGAGTAAACATCTATAAATCCGAATGATTAGTCAATTCTCTTTCTGGGCCTACTAACTTTGTTCACCATGACATTAAACACCTACAATATAGTCATGGTAGTCACGAGATATTTTCCTAAAGCCCGTGCGTGTGAGATAAGCGCACTCTCTTTAGTTCATACAATTCAGCAACACACACGAATAGCACCACACACAAATCAACAAGAGCTCGGTATTGAAGAGGTATCACAAGAGCTTAAAAATGCAACCAAAGAGAGTGTGTACGGTTGTGTATTATTTTTACCAATGCAGTGTTTGTAGTCTTTATACGAAGGATATGTAAAGACGACGTTGTGATATTGATAATCTAGCCTCCTCACTGATCTGGGCAAATGTTTTCTCGAGACAGATGGAGACCAATATATGGATTGGAGTAAAGGATTGACTAGAGAATAAATTGATATTCAGTGAAAAAAAGTTTAAAAATGCCTCATATGATTGCATATTCTAATGTAAGGATGGGGGAGCAAGTGCTGATCGTAAGAGCTAGGAGTTAGAGTCAGTTATCTAAGCTAATGAGTAAAAGTATAGATCCATTGAGGCCGGCTTTTCCAGATTCTCTCAATGATGGGTAAGTAATTGTATCTTGAAAGAATAGTAACTGGGTTAAGTTCTATGGATTTATAGGAACAAATAACAATAAATGTGAAGAAAAATCATCACTAAAGAGAATGATATATTTATCAGTTAATCATTGTGAAGGTACCAATTATCATCTTATATTAGGACGAAATTAACAAACATCATATAAAACCAAAAAGAGAGGGAGTTTGGACCGTAAAAGATGTATTGCGGTCCCAAACATACAGTTACACACTTCTCCTTAGCCACCTATAGAGTAGAAAGGCGAAAAACTTACTTACTGATAAAAATTCCTCACCCGTTTATGCCAGTTCGAAGTGGAGTTTTCCACAGTCCTACCGGGAGAGCATAACAATAAATGGGATGGCCGAAGATGTCTCTTTGAGCGGAGAAATAAACAAAGCTACACGAATTTGTAGGTAAAGGAGTTCATTATTATATTTATACACATAGCTTTTTTTTTTTCAACCATAGATAAGAAATGGATATGAATGCATTATCACTACACAGTAGGGAGAGCAGTAATTCTGAGTAAGGGCCTAAAAGCACAAGCGACCAACAGACAAGGTCAAATGACCATAACAACACCAACACATCACACGATCTATCATGTTATCCACATGTCGATTTAAAAATATCAGACGCGCAATAGCAATAAGACCTCTGTCTCCTTGTTGTAATCTAAGACGAGAAACATCGAGTTATATCTTAAGGTAATTTTAGCCGTATTGTAACGAATTCTTAAAAATATTTTGGTCCCCAGAGCACTTTCACTGATAATTTTAGCTTGTTTTTATGGCAATTCACGTAAATAAATATTTGTATTATAAGTTTTTATAATCATATATATTACAATGATGTCCCATATATAACTTGTAACACAATAGTAAAGATTAATAATGAAAAATATAAATGATAGGATTATATTAATCTTTTACTTCAAATTCCTTATCAGAGTGGCTATTGTAAAAAATGTAAGCATCCCCATTGCTTCTCCCTCAGAGACATCGTCTCGCACAAAGATTTGGATTTTGAGTAGTACTATTGAGTACGAGGATATATTAGTGCTGAGCTCGGACACAACAGAGAAAGCTTTCGCGCCCCAACCGCAATTTCGTCAACTCTCCCTGTACCCACGGAGTCAATAGATGCTTTGCTTCATCCCGGAAAAAAGAACGGGGATCAAACGTAGAGGTTGTCTCCTTGTTTCTGGGACCTTCCCAGGTGTATATGATAATACTGATGCAATTAATCATATCAAGTTATCAAGCACTACGAACTTTTTAAAGATGGCCTGTAATTGACTATTAAGTAATGTAAAGTAGTTTAATAATTAAGAGAAATAATAAAAAATTGTAATACAAACATGTACACATGTTAAATCAAAATCTCTCTAATTTGAAGGAAGATCATCATCAATTGGCTAAAAGCAAACCTGTTATCCAGCAAGCAATTACATTTATATCACAATCTTTTTATGATGAAAAAATAGAAAGAAATTAAAACAGATCACCAACTACCGAGACCTTCCGCTCTGCTGTACGAATGCGGACCTAACGTTTGATGGGTGGACGATTTGTTGTGCATAGAAATAAATCAGTTGGCTAAGGCAGAATTCCTGATGACAACCATCCCCCACCGGTGGTGGAACCAGTCAACCATCAATTTCCTCTGTGTATTTTGGGTGATTCCGAGAACTTATTTAAGAGTTGTTATATTGAGGACCTCACTATCAACACTGAAAATCTGTTCAAGAAATTTCTATGCTAATTTCAGATGTTGACACTGGGTGTCTATTTATATAATACAAAAATTACATCAGTATATTAATAACTCCTTAATAACAATAATATTCAGGTCAATTGCTGGATGAATTTAGTTTTGTAGCAATATTTAACGTAGCCCATATTTAACAGGTTATTGTGCCAGATATATACAACTCTGGTTGCCGAAAGGGGATTTGAATTGCCAAAAACGATGAACGATAGGGCCATTTAAACGTCCCCATGTGAATGTGTAAGTTATCACATCAAGGACACAGAGTTCCTGAGATAACGAGCAACGGGATATATGAATATTCTGTCGACCTAATAAGTTTTCAAAATTCGTAATTACCGAAACTAAACAATCTTCGTTAAACTCGGAAACCACACACTGACATGATTCAACGTATAAGATATGTTTAGGTTTTTGGTTCGCGGCCTACCTGTCAATTGTCTATAATATTTTTGGATTTAGGAAATCTACATTAAGATTGTATGGACAATTTTTCAATATAGAGAACTACTAAGAAAAGCACTTTTATATGTATCATTGTTTTTAGTTTTCAATTTCTGTTTTTTTTTTTTTATTTATCTTTATATATTTTTTTTTTTAATTTGTTATATTTATTGCTTTTTTCTTTTTTTTTATTTATTTTATTTATTTTTGTTTATTTCAGATAGTGTATCTTAAATTTAATATTACAACAAGAAACCAGATCTTGCATCTCATAGTATCTAAGATATCTTAATCTTATCCTTCTTATTACAAAAAAACTTTAATGATTTTTCATTAATTATCCATTTTCTATTTTTTTATCAACAAATTTTTTTCATATTAATTTATATTTTTTTTATTAAAATCACATAAGAAACTGTGACCCGGAAGTATACATTATGGGATATCTGGCCTCATCCCTTTTCACTCTTCCATCAAATTACACCATTCCGCATATCAAAAGCAGATGGTGGTAATCATAATCTTCAAAGTGTAACATCAGCAAATTGTACATGTCTATTTTTGCTATCCTTATGTTAAAATACTAGATAGATTACTTCCAGAGATATCACGGCACCTTTATTCGGTCTACAAATTCTCAGCAACCATATCTTCCAATCTCGGGCCTTCTGATAATATTGTCACTGTGGCATATTTCTTTTTATAACGATACTATTGATGACTAGGTGTAATCGTGGGGATGCGTTTTCAGCATTCACATCGAGAAGCACTACTTCTGAACATTTCCATGGCTATAGCAGAGGACTTTAGAATCTCAACCTACAGTGGCTCTATATCAACGATTCAGTTCTAAGCCAGGTGCATACTAATAGGAATTCTCCCTCTAGCCAACCATAAGAATCAACAAAGGCAAGGCTAGCATATTTTTTGAGCCACATGAAATCCTGACCTGACATTGGAATATATAAGGGTTTTGCATTTCGATGGGTATGCGGAGCTGTGTCACTTCACATGAAATAGTCTATAATTCAATCGGCACAACTTTGTTGAGCAAACACATAAAAAATCACTCGTCTTGTATAAGTGATCTGCCCGAAGGACTTGTTCTACGATCAATAATTCATCAAAAATATCTATAATATATCGTTACCATATATGGACAACATATTATTATTTTTCCTTAATCTCATAACTATATTGTAACTATTATCATAACCATGCCTCTGGACCTTTTCAAGCAACTATTTCTAAATCACTCTTCCAACACTACTGGAATCATTGGTTGAGCAATTGAAGCATTTTATATTTGTCCACTAGGTTATGATTGTATCGTGGATGATTGCGTTTTTTATTCTTATTCTTTGGTTCAGAATAAATTCATCGGGCCAGTCATACCTTCCGTGTTTGCCACTCAGAACTTGAAATCTATACTTTCCTATTTGAATAATGCAGATTACTTACCAAATTACAAACAAAAAAATCATAATTATAATTAGAACAGACGCAACCAACGCATATGGTTGTACCAGCACTACACAATACACTTGCAATCACAATCTACAGCAACTATTGCATCCAGCAGCACCGCGCTAGGACTACTAGCAAGCTTATTTGCTGTTTGGGCCATCATATTATATTCAGGGATAACTGGGAAAGTAAATGCTGAAAAATGGAGAAAGTTAAGAATATTCAATTTTTGTATGTCAGTAGTTATTACATATCGGACATTTTCCTATTGTAATGTCCGAGGACCTGGATCTATGATACAAATCTTATTAAATGGACAAGAAGTTGACTTCTAATAATAGTACTTATAGCGGGGTATCCGGGGTGATACTTGGCTCACAGTATCATGTTTTGTGACTATTCAATAGCTATTTGAAAAATTAAATAATCAGCGCGCGAGATATACTGAGTAGATAAGAAGAGACTGTAATAACTGACGCAAACGAGGTTATAGCTCGTATAATATGCCCAAAAATTAAGAAGTCATTCTTTAAATATTAATTGAAGTGGATAGATTATACTGAGCACACAATTTCAAATGAAGATACAAATTATACAAATTGTCGCAAATTTCTATACTACGGAGTCGCTATAAGAGAATGATTTGTTTGCCAAGTAAAATTATCCTGCTCATGTGACAAGATGTGATCGCTGGTTTCATACCCTTTGTTGACTAGGACATTTTCCTACTAGATTTGCTACGGAGACAATCCGATTTAATACCTTTATTTGACAAAAGGGGTTTTATCACCGCGGAGGGAAACTAGTGTTGACCGGTCAGGTCGAGAGAAATTTTCCTGTGTCATGGGGCCAGGGCATGAAGGAATGAGGTCGACCGAGCGGAGAGTTCCTACTTATTTAAATAACTACCTCCATGGCAATCTGATCTTACCTTCGCTTTAGTCGGAGGTCCGTGTTCCCCAACATACACTCGATGTTGTTTATTTGGAAAAGAATCTTAAATAGAATTACGGTTGACAAAAATGATTAACTTTGCGTTTTTTTTGGGTAAATACAATTAATGATTTTCCCACCACGTATACCTACTGAAGAAGA
>CAJDSM010070336.1:0-11768 GCA_903981925.1 Ostrea lurida
ATCATTCTGTTGCCTATTTATGAAAATCAGGTATAGGGTGGTTTGCTATTCATGAAAAAGCGCAATTTGCTTCCTTTATTTTTCATTGAATTCGGGCAAAAAGTCCCTATTTCAATGAAATAGCAAAATTACATGGATTAGGCGTAACATATACAACTCTGATCAAGGTCCACCGCATACTCAGAAAATCTTGAGCATGTACCAGTACTCCATTTGAATATTAGAATGATTTTTATTAAGGTTTTTGAAAGGATTCAAAGAATTTGAGTCCCAAATTTTAAAAGTTTTATAACAGACCTGATTAAGCTTACAGACAAACAACAAACAACCAGAAAAGACAAAAAAATTGGTCATGCACTAGAGATTTATACTATAAAGGTTTGACGCGACCTCCCCATCAATAGGCGAGAGCTCTACCACTGAGCCACCGCGATATAAGAATTGTAAAGACAAATGGAACACACTACCTTATTACATAATATTATATACATTAGTAACTACCCTGACATACCTCCATTATGCAACCACTGTCTTTTGAATTTTGAAATTTAATCGTAGGTGTAAGGCAGTTTCTTTACTTTTATTTACAGGAGTCTCCTTTTGAAGATCTACAAAAGGTCTGGGCTGGAGTGGTAAAATTTAACAAAAGCGATACGGATGTTTTAAATCTTGATCCAAAAGTACATGTTGACAAACTGTATAATGAAAAGTATGCCTTCATAGGAGAAAAGACTTTTATGGAAATGAAAATGGCAAATAATTGTGAACTCACAACAGCAACAGAGGAAATTCCGAATATGGCATACGGAGTCGGCCTTCCTAACAACTCTCTGTACACGAAAATCTTCTCGGACAAGTAAGTATCTAAACAATATCAATCTATGAACAAAACTACCTCTCTACCTAGGAAAGACGTATTGCAGTTGATTTAAAGTGCCCCGAGTAAAGTAATAACAACATAATATGCATTCTTCATATATTGATACTTTTACGTTTTCACAGAGTTCTCCACCTGCAAGAAGGTGGAATTCTACAGACCTTTAAGCAAAAACATTGGCCGATTGCGGATACCTGCCAAGGATCTGTGGTGACAGAGGCTAAAAAGATCAGGCTGATTGATGTTCAAGCAGCCTTTATTGTAATTGGTGTTGGTGTCGTGTTTGGTATCATTGTACTCTTCATCGAAAAAGTTGCTAAACATTTACCAGATAGGTTTTGTGTGAAAAATAACCGAGATGAGAGGGAACAGTGGAACGATTCCAACAGGAAATAAATGATTTTATAGCCAGCCTGTTTGAATATAGATTAGCATGATCTACATAGACGCATAATCATTAAGGTCGTTCTACAAAACGTATCAAATTTATGTAACACTGACCATATCCGACCCTAAAGTTTGGACACTTCAAAGTGACCAGAGATCGATCTTGTCAACCCTCAAATACCGGCAATACAAAAGTAAGAGTAGAACACGGGTCCCATTGATATTCCAGAGGTGGGATCAGGTGCCTAGGAGGAATAACCATCCTCTGTTGACTGGTAAGTCCGCCCCAATGCAGTATTAACGTGAAATTCAACAATTATAAGTTACAATGTGATAAGAACAATATTTAGAGGATGTCATTACTGTTCTCAATGCATGCGAGTCGAGGAATCGCGTCTTACAACGATTTCCATTTTAACTTGAAATTTACGATGCGTATCCATCATGCATGTGAGTGATTAAAATGAACAGTATTTCCATTTGTATTTGGATATATTCATCAGGATACTACCAACAAAACAGAAAACGAAAGAAAACAATAACAGGCCAAGCCAGCTGCTCCCTCACGCTCAAAACTCTTCATATTTGTTAATTTTTATATGGTCTGTTTTCATACCATCTCGTCATTGTTTCTCGTTATGCATTTGGTGTGGCATGTTTAGGTCTCAGCTTAGTGACCAATAAATATAAACACTGTGGCATTTACATTTATGTACGTCTTTGACAATTGTATAGTATGGTTTATATGATATTTGTTATACATTTTGTATTTCAAAATTAGCATTATAAGTCTTATTTATTAAGCAAGGTGAATAGTCTTCAAACCAAATTTACATATTTGTGTATGTTGTTGGAAACTTAAAATGCTTCCATGCAAACCTTTTTATGTTATATCTTTCAGATTTCTAAACATTGATAAATTGACAATAAACCTTTACACTATCTGAATTTGTAGTATCATTCGTAACATTGGGATCTTGGACTGGGATTAATAAAGATGGATAGAATAAAATTTTATTAATTTAAGAAATATTTAAAGACAATGAAAATTTATTAACTCCATGTCTTATAATTAACATACATGTACATGTATCTCGTTTAGATAAGCATTTCACGAATTCTTTGGCCGTTATGATTTGCTTTAGCAATATAACCTTGCTTAGAGTCATAAACTGTCTGGCGTGTGTTAGGCCATTATTTACTTGGATTTTTACTGCGGGTTATTCCGTTTACCTGATCGAGATATGGGACTCGAAGTTGATGTGACTGGTCGACAGCTAGGGTGTGCTTACTCCTCTTAAGCCCCAAGTCCCACCCCTGGAAGTCATCGCGGGGGGGGGGGGGGGGGGGGGGTCACTGTTTGCTCAAACCCTTTATTCTTGTATTCCTTATAGGAATTGTGAAATTGTTCACTATTCGATTTCTTCACCATTTCATGTTAAGTAAGCAGTTTTTTTGTTTTGTTTTTTTACATCTAACAGAACACGGCAGTACATGTACATATGGTAGCAGTTAACACAAAGCTTCTTCGAATCTTAATCGCATTACACATATTATTTTTCAAAACAATTCTTGTGGTCAGTCATCACTCTCCTGAAAAAAAAAACCCATCCTGATTCTATGCACAAGTTGAGATTCAAAAGATGTTGGTGTTGTGCATTAAAACTATTTATCACATATTTACCCCTTTATCCAGTTGATATCACTTATGTGAATATTTTTTTCATATCACATAGTATGTATTCCTACGCCGCTTGACGAAATTCCCAATAAATCGATAGGCTAGTCTATAAATATTGATGTGGATAAATTCTTTAAATTTGAAAACAATAAATTTATATGATTATCAAGAAATTCCCTAAGATCGAAAAAGGCCCGTCATTTTCAAATATTGCACTTAGGGATAAGTCAAAATATAAACATACCCCCCCCCCCTTTCCGTTCGAAACTGAATGACGTACTGTGTTAAATCTATCCGAGTGTTAGAAAATCCGATAGAGCACATTACGAAACAAAGAAAAGATCCGTTGTCAACGTATTTACTCCTTTTATTAATGGATTATCAACTTTCCAATCCCATCATCCATGCACCGAACTCACGGGTAAGCCTAACTCGACATCTAGCATCTCTGCTCCGAAACAAAGGCAATTCCATCACGAATACAAATATGTAAGAAACCCAAACACAATTCACTATAATAGCTCCACGACCCTCCATGTTACAGGAAACATAGGCCTACTAATTCTATCAGTGGCGATGTACAGATATTTCATTCCACTCGCAACAACAAATGGAGAGAGAGAAAAACAACATCGCGTCATCGTATACGTCATCACTGGGTGACTAATATTTTCACACAATTTCTATGTAATATGTCCTAAAATGTATTTTTTTCTCTCATTTACGAATAATCTCTTATGATTTAAAAATTGCGACTGTCGGTGTTCTTAGTTTTTTAAATTCCCAACAAACTATTTGTAGCGGGCGTAATGTTAACGTTACGTAGTAATTCGGCCTCAGGTAAACAAAAGAGAATTTGAAATCCTTATTCATTACGCTTAGTCGGATGAAATATGTGATAAAAAGAATCTCCCATGGTTTTGTGGTTTGATATGATGATTATCCAACTCTGTTGTGTGTTTTCTATCCCCTCCCAAGGCTCGGGGATAGAAAAGACACAACTCGTTGGATAATCATCATATCAAACCACAAACCATGGGAGATCCTATATTTATCACATGTTTACTCCTTTATCCTGTGGATATCACTCATAACATAAATTCTAATTATTACACTGTGTTTTCCTACGCCGACTGGTCGATTGTGACGTCACAAACGTACGTAAAATTTACAAACGTACGTAAAATTTACGTCGTTTGTTATAAACATATCGTCTCTTCCGACAGACTACATACAAAACAGTGGTAAACATTAAAGAATGAAATATTACTATTGTGAGAGTATATTCTACTTTGTTTAAATTTATGCAGCAATTGAAAATAATTCTGCTCAAACATGATTTGTTTGTGTATTGTTGTAGCACTTTTTCTATAATGCGTACTTGAAACATTGTGTACTTGTGACATGGAAACAGATTCAATGTAATTGCAGAAAGAAAACAGAGAAGAGGGGGGGGGGGTAAACATGTGATAAAAAGAATATCCCATGGGTTGTGGTTAGATATAATTTATATCCAACTCGTTGTGTGTTTTATATCCCCTCGCCAAGGCTCGGGGATAGAAAACTCACAACTTGTTGGATATAAATCATATCAAACCACAACCCATGGGAGATCCTATATATATGCAATATTTGCAGATAAGGTCTTCCAAACACTCTCTTATAATTCTCCTTGGCACAAATTATATTTCTGACTTGTTTCGTATTCCACAGAGGTATCTTATTCGAAAGGCTCTATATAAAGAAGTGATTTCTTGCTATTGCTTTCAACTCGACACATAATTACATGTATGTTTGTTAATTGCTAAGTAAAACAGTGATTTCACGAATTCCCTGAAAGTTTCAGGTATTTCGTAAAATCCCTAGTTACACAGTCTTACTGCAACATATACACATCGATGAAAATTTTCAACTTACATTCATAAATGTATATTGATTCTATATATCCAAATGAACTTAAAAGACACCAGCCTTCTACATTTGTTTCTATTTTGATGTTCTGTAGAACATATACGTTATTATAGCAAACTAATAGAAAATCGTCTCCTCCTCATTTCTATGTAACAGTATACCATCATCATCTACATATGGTGTTTATGTTTCTCATATCAAATCACATGATATACGAGCTCATATTCTGCTATTGATACATTCTTAAACCCAGACAGGCCACTCGTGAATATAAAATGTGTTAAACGTAATCACAGTCCAAAAAAACATGTATACAAAATCGAGTGTAGGGCAACACGGACCTCTGACAAAAGCGAATAAGTTGGCATTACAGAGATTTCATATGTGTAGTTTAACGTTCGCAGTTTGCAAAATATACTGTTGTTATGACCTTCCTTCCAAGTACATGTCATTAGGTCAAAGGTTGTTAAAAACGTTTAATTGTAATTGTTAGGCCGTTAATTAGACGCTGGTGTTGACTACATATTACGCCCTTTATCTATTTAAGGCACAGTGCTTATGGCGGTTTTGACCGCTCAACAGAAAATTGAGGTGATTTTTCGATATTTTCAAAGCCATAACATAATTACATACCTGTGTAAATATTCAGGTTAAGGCCACAATACTCAGATTCATTTTCTATTTTATTTTACCCATGACTGAATAATTGTTGATTCACTGTTACAGTAGCAATATTTATAAAAAATTGATTTAACATTAATCTAAACACAGTCTTGGAAAAGTTAAGGGAATTATTCAAATGTTTTGACGCAATAACATTTATTTCATGAATAAGTAAACATGTGCAGCAATGTAGAAACGTGTTTTTTATGTATTTTAAGTCGCGGTCTATCGTCATTGATTCATCTAAGTAGTATGATGTTTGATGTTTTTCTGTTCGTTGTATATTTTATGAGATTGATCATTGTCCGTTATCTTTATCAAAACATTTATTTAAAAACATAACATTTGGGATCATAAACTTCCAAGCTCAATACACTTTAATCTTACATGCGTTGATCGGTAAAAAATGAAAATCTCTCAAGATTAACTCTATATCTAATGCTCTAATAATCTAAGCAAAGCAATAATTTGTGAGCCACTGTTTACATATACAATAACAAGAAGGGATTTTCGTATCAAAATGGGGCAAACGAAAACTTTTTACATCATCTAATTGATTCTTTTTATGCTCCCTGATTTTAATGGTCAGCAAAAAAATGAACGTCATTTGTTGATTTACAATTGAGATACAGCACTTCCAATTCTTTTCTATGTAAACAAGGTTCGTGTCATGTTTTTGTTTACATATATTTGAATATGCTAGTAAACGTTCTGTTTAAAGCAGATTTGTCATATTACAAGTTCATTCTAAACACAATTGAACAGTTTCTAGCATTTCTCACATCTCGTTTTTGTTTTAAACATAATTTCTGTGAAGCAGTCTTTATGTACATAAAAGCATAACACGAGTTTTGTTTCCATAATAAAATATTGAAAGTGTTGCATCTTACTTTAAACTCAACAACTGACTTTCAAATTTTTGCTGACCATTAGAAATTACTTAGTTAAGCATTTTAAACATTAAATTTAGCTCAAAACGTCCCTTAAACACATTTCATCACTTACCATTTTGGTCCCACCCTAATACCAAAACCCCTTGCATTATGAAATTTAGAACTATGATAAAATGCTTCTGCTCATCTTAAAAAATGATATCAGATCAGGGAACTTGCAGTGGCAAAAAAAGAAATATAAAGCAGTCGTAGTCTTCATCCGTCAAAGTCATAACATGCAATGTCTTTGAATGCCAGCGCTGATTCGGAACATTTTCTCAACGCGGACCTCCTTAAAAACATTGGATAAAAATTCCGATTTCAAAGTTAGCTTTCAATCCACTTATTGTATTAATACATTATAGTGATATACATTTTGGAAAACATATTCAGAACGAGGTCAAAAAGATATTAAAACCAAGGGGACAATGGAGCGTAGCGGAGTTAGCCGAGGATTGCCAATTGTATGTTCCCTGGTCTTAGCCATTTTCTCACCGCCACAGGGCACGTTACGCAAGCTTCTCTTACATTGCACACCTCTATCAACTTGAGGTGAAATCACCGACAATTATTCCCGTGTCCTTTCCCTTTAAAAGTTCTGGCAACAGGTGATACAACATACTCATTTTATAGCCCACTGGGACTTTGAAATATACATTTTTTACTGTTTAGCCGTTTTCTCTCTCATTCAACAAGTTTCATTATCGTAGTTGTTAATTTCGAATTCATGTTTACATCAGATCACCACATGTCTTATATGCATAAGCATATTACGAATTAGTTCCAAATTCAGGATCAGAGAACAGCGATTCTAAATAATTTACAGTGAACATCGATTTAATTGTACCAAATGTATTTCATAATATACTTATGCACCAAAAGTATTTCATAATATAACTAAATATTTAGTCTAAAACATAAATGATACATACTCGTATTAGAAACTTTTCAAAGATTTCTGTAAAACAGGCGTTGATAGCCTAAGGTATAATGCGAGTAGCGCGTGAAACTGTGGGTAGAGAATGTGTCTAAACAAGTAGGCGATGTGTTACAGAAACGCGTAACAGTCTGTTGTTGATATCGAAATCATCTGGAGAGCCTATCAGTGGAACCAACCACAATTATATCACAGGAGTCGGCAGTTTTATATGTGAAGATATATGTTGTACAATTAAAAATGTAAACAACAACCACACATCTTCGCGGGCGAAGCGAAGGAATTCAATGCTATTTTGTCAAATGCTGCTTTGGTGCTATTGTAAAGCACACACAAACAAACAATCAACAGCAAAATACCACACAACAACACGTGGCACGATTGTGTCCTACCTGACTCACGGAACGTCCCCCCCCCCTTTCTTGCAATTGCCGAAAATTTAATATGCACAACATCGATCGCCATGAGTGTCGTGTTACTAATATGGACAGAGACTATAATACAAATTAGAACAAGGACGGCAGAGTTATCGCGGCTGCTTTGAATTTACCTCCCTTTCGGCTTGCCTTATGAATGGAATGCCTTTAGAAATTGTTTGGATTATGGAAACATAATAAAGTATATAGAGGTACGGATAGTTGCCCCATAATCTGTATTACAGTGAATGTTTGATTAAATTACCTCATTTAAACCAAAGGCTCAAGTAAATTTTTCTTTCTAAACATTTGTCACAATCTATTAGAATTTCTGAAGTTTTCTACTCTGCAAATTTCAATCAAACTTTGTACAAAGCATCCTCGAATGAAGGGATTTTAACTGCTCAAGTATCTTAATGAAAAGGGCAAAGATAACAAACAGTGATCAATCTCATAACTACTATACAGAATACAAATTAAAGAGATTGACAAACACGGACCCCTGTATATACCAAAGGTGGGTTTAGGTGCTTGGAGGAATAAGCATTCCCTGTCAACCGATCACATCCTCCGTAAGCCTTGATCAGGTAAACAGAGTAATCCGTAGTCAAAATTAGTGTATAAAGTCAGACAGCATTGGACCCAATGAGAAGTTGTATTGGCAAACTACATGTACATGTAGATCGTTATAAAGACCATTATAGAATTTGGGAAAGCTTTCGAAATGTAGAATTGATTATTTGTTTGTTTTACGTCCCGTCGAGAATTTTTCACTCATATTGAGATGTCACCAGTTGTAGGTGAAGTACGCTTAGTGCTCAGTTCTTTAGCGTGCGAACGACTGCTGTGGCGCGGGACCTCCGTTTTCGGGTCATATCCGAAAGACCCGTGATTCTCGCTTCTAAATGTCGAACATTTGGCGAAGGAGCAATCACTACCTATTTTCACATCATAGGTCTGACGCAGACATGGCACGAGCAGGGCTTGATCTCAAGACCTACTGGTTGCGAAGCTAAGGCTCTAACCACTGAGCTACTGCAACCGGTTGTACATGTAGTATAGTTAGATACCTTAATGCGACCCTGAATGTCATACATTCGTCTAAAGACGTGACATTACAGGTGTATGAATAAAGGGGCATCAAACAACCAACAAAACAGCTGCTTTAACAAACTTCTTGAAATAAATCTAAATGATCACATGATATAAATAAAACCGATGAATATGCTCCCCGAATTGCATCTGATGACAATGAAATACTTTATTTGACGAATGACTTACACAATGAACCATGACTGTTGAGATAAAGGGTTATTAATATATGTAACGTAAATGTTGAGTGACCTCAACCTTTACAAAATGACCTTGTGTGACCTTTGCGAGTTAGTCAATTGCCTATTCCTATGTGTGTGTGACATATGATCGATACCTGTTCAAAAACAGTTTAACAATAAGGAACTTTTTCCTCATACAAGGGATATCTCTTCTCAATGACCTTGGCTTTGAGAGATATCAGAACGAAAGTTCAATAATTGTAGAAATATTGTTGAAATGAAGTTTATTTTCATATACAAGATATATATTTTAAGTGATCTTGACCTTAACAAAATGACCGTAGTAACATTTGAATAAAAGTAATTTGTTTGTTAATTATTTATGTGATACATGATCAATACTTGTTCAAAATATGTTGAAATAAGGAAGTTTTTCATTGTATTTATTTTCTCAGTGACCTTGACCTTTCAAAAGTGACCTTGAGTAACTTTTACCTGAAGTTCATTTGCCTGTTAATTATTTGTGGGATACATCTTCAATATTTGTTCAAAACTGTTAAAACAAGGCACTTTTCCCCTATATCTGGTATTTGCTTTGAGTGACCTTGAAAATGACCTTGTTCCACAGTATGTCCCAAGGAATATTTGAGATCAATTATGATGAATTTATGATGAAAGGGTTAGGAGGTGTGAACTTATATGTTAAAAAACTGTTGAAATAAGGAATAGATATAAAAAGTTCTGAGTGACCTTGACATTTTCAAAATGACCTTGAAAGCCTTGAATCACAAACCCTTGTCTTAATGAAAATTTGTGGTAAATTGTATCAATTTATGATGAAAGGCCTACAGCGCGTGAGTGGTAGTGTGCAGCGCATTAGTAGGAGTATGTCGATGTGCTACGCGTTTAGTGTGAGTGTGCAGCGCGTTATGGTCACAGGTGAGTGTGCAGTGCCGACGTGCAGCGCATTAGCGGGAGTATGTCGACATGAAGCGCGTTAGTGGGAGTGCGTCAACATTAAGCGCGTTAGCGGGAGTGTGCAGCGCGTTAGCGGGAGTGTGCTGACATGAAGCGTTGGAAGACATTTTCAAAGACGAAATTTATTTTTTATATAAAATTACATTCTATCTTCATTTCCGTCGGAATTCATAGCCATTAACAAGACTGACTATACTGATCAAGATTTATACGTGCTATGTCCACAGTTGCAGCGAATCAATGAGGAAATGCTATCTTTGTAAAGATCCCAAAGGCAACAACGATATTGTAATATGTACTGTTTCAAATGTAATGACATGTGTTAGTGCGTGAAAATCAATGCACTACCTATACAACTGTAACATAAAAGTACACCGAATACATTCTATGTCTGTATCCATGTACAAGCCAAGCATTATCACTCAGTAAATATACATGTACATGTATGTATGTATGTATGTATGCGCGTTCATTCAATTATAATTGCATTGCATTGTCGTCTATATATTATTACGCAATAATATAAACAGGTATGGATTTGCTTTTATAGTCCTTATTAGAGCAGTGTCATAATATTTTGATTGTTCAAATCCATCAAGTACACATGCACATAAAACCGCCCCCTGTCACAATTAAATATTCAGCGCTCCTGTCACAAGCAAACATTCAGGGCATACTAGTACTATAGTGCAGTTATGCTGAATTCAAATGTACGCGGAAGTAAATTGAATACAATTATGGGAAAAAAATCATAACATTCTTTTTTAAACTCTCTCTCTCTCTCTCTCTCTCTCTCTCTCTCTCTCTCACTCTCTCTCTATCTCTCTCTCTCTCTCTCTCTCTCTCTAACAAAAACGTTTCATTAAAATTCAAGAAAGTTGAATAACTACATGTAAATGGTTTTCGTGCACTAACATTTATTTACTTTGTCTAAATCCATAATTATAGAGTTTCCAAAAAATAATATTAATTTCTTATTCAGTATTATGCAGTGCATTGGATTTCAATATAAACGCCGATCTTTTTCGCACATTATATATGTACGGTGATTGTTTAAACAAAGTCATTTTCAAAAATTGTCCTTGTTCGAATTTGATTGCCTTTTGCGAAACTCATAACACCTGTTCCAGTGCCATATTTACTGAAAATGTTCCGTTTGATTAATTTTCCGGAAGTGTAGTGGCGTTTTCCTAAAATTCGGAAGTAGATACCTACACTGTATCTTAATAATTCCTTACACACCAACTATACGAGGGTTGTCCGTTAAAGTTCGGTGGACAACCTTGATAAAAACTGACAACCTTGATAAAGTATATGAAACTAACATTTTCTGTTAAAATATCATGTTTAACCTTATTTAATATGCAAAATGTATTCAGTTACAAACAAAGCACAGTTCTAGTGTATAATTCTAATCAAATACAAAAAGCACAAGACTCATGACCGGCAATATAATATAAGAATCCGTTGAGTTAATCCAAACGGTACCAGACGCTAAAAGACAATTACTTTTCGGCAACGTAGGTGCAACCAATTTACTCAAACACGCACATTTACGTACATGTCGCGTATTAACAGTGAATCAAACAGATGTCTACAACCCTGTTGCTTGGTTTCAATAACATAATTTCATTCATATATAGATCATGGGATAAAATTCCATGTCCCGAAATCTTTGAACTTCCACATTTCTCAGCAAGTTCGATAATGTT